>PVJX010038759.1:0-16077 GCA_004027295.1 Dolichotis patagonum
ACCACCATACCTAGGTCCCTTTTTCTTTTTAAAATATATTTTTGGATAGGTAATACCTACACATAGGACAAAAGTCACAAAACAGGGCCAGGGGTTGCGCAAGCGCCTGCTTGGCAAGTGCAAAGTTGTGAATTAGATCCCCGGTTCCAAAAAAAAGTCATAAAGCAAAATAATATATAAGCAAACCAGTGCATATCTCCACCAGTGACTCAGTTACCCTCTGTGGGAGTAAGCACTATTATTTATTTTTTTGATGTAGGGTCTCACAATGTAGTGCAGAGTAGCCTCAAACTTGTGGCAATCCTCCTGTCTCAGCCTCCCAAGTGAGCTCTGGGATCACAGTTGTGTCCACCACACTTGGTAGGAGTAAGGATTCTTAACAGTTTGTTTTGTTTTCCTCCAGAGAGAAGTGCACATACAATACACAGTTATACCAAGATACACAAGAACAAAGGTATTACATGACATTTTTAGATGAATAAAAAGACCCAACGTCGTCAATGTTGTGCGTCTCAGAGAACAGAGATGTTCTTTATTTATTGAGCATCTTCAGTGTTTTGTTTTGGTTTTGGTTGTGGTTTTTTGAGACGGGGGGTTACTTTGTAGTGCAGGTAGGCCTTGAACTTACTCTGTGGTGCAGGCTGGCCTCAAACTTGAGGTGATCCTCCTGCCTCAGCCTCCTGAGTACTACAATTACAGGCCCGTGCCACCAGGCCCAGACCCTGATTTTTTTGTATCAGGGATCGAACTCACAACTTCACGCTTGCCAAGCAGGCACTTATGCCACTGAGCTAAATCCCCAGCCTAGCTCCTCATTTTTTAAAAAAGCATAAACTTTGTATGCAGTTGCTTTCAAGAATTTTCTTATTGTTGGTACTAGATTTCCTTGGGGACTAAAGGGAAGACAGTTGTCCCAGGAAATTCCATGCCTATTGGTGCTTTGTTTTGATTTTTTGAGACAGCCTCTCACTATGTAGTTCAAGCTGACTTTGAACTCACTATGTAGCCCAGGCTGACTTCAAACTCACAGTTATCCTCCTGCCTCAGCCTCCAGGTTGCTGGGGTTAGGGGTGTGCTCTGCCATCCCCAGCTGATAACTTCTTGTTTTAGTGAAGGACTAGCCCTCATATCAGGGCAGCCTCGACTTTCCCTCCCTGCTTCCACACAAGCTTCCGAAGGGCTCAGTATTCCCAGCTTGATGGAGGAAGAAACCAAGATGCAGTGAACCGACTGAGCTAGTGAGTGCAGGGTTTGGGTTTGAGCTGGGAGTGTTTTATGTCAAATATTCTCATCTCAGGACCATGAAGGAAAGAGACGGAGTTGGGGAATTGGGGAGAGGGCTGTGCAGGAAAACTGGAAAACAGCTTTTTTTTTTGTCTTTCTGAGACAGGGTCTTGCTAATGCAGTTCAGGCTGGTCTTGGGCTCACTTTGTAGCCAAGGCTGGACTCCAATTTGCAAATGATCCTCCTGCCTCAGCCTCCCAAGTGCTGGGATTACAGGAGTGTGCCACCACACCCAGCTAAAACGGATTTTTCTTTTTCGAGTGCCTGAATTATGCCAAAACCTTTATGTGACCCACTTTCTATTCACAGGAGTCCATTATTTGGAGCGCTGGTGGTGAGGACAGGAGGCTTAGATTTGATTATAGGTTCTGCCACTTACCAGCTGTGTGGCCCTAGGCAAACTTTCACTTCCTGCAGCCTCGTTTTCTCTGCTATGTTCCCGCTGTAAATGCTATTCAATGAAGGTCTGTGGGTTGGTGGCTGGGAAGGGCCTCTGTGTCCTCGGACCCACTGGAGCTCTGTCTAGAGCCTACCGGAGCAGAACTGAAGTGTGTCACCAGCTCCGGTGTTTGTTCAGTGACTTGCTCTCCTCAGAGGAGCCCAGATCTACAGGGAAGCTGGAGAGGCCGGCGCTTCTGCAAATACTGCATTCACGTTAAGCTTCAGCCAAACTTATGGCTAAGTCATAATCTGCAGGATTTTATAGGACCCAATTCACCATGTAGGGACACAGCTGAAGTGTAAGCCAAGTTGGAATTTTCCATAGCCAGGTTGACTGACATCAGCAAAGACTCTTTGAGCACTCCCCAGCATTTGGGCTGCTGAGGCAGGAGAATCACTTGAAGTTCAAGGCCAGACTCAACTGCATAGTGAGACCTTATCTTAAAAAGAAAAAAAAAATTAATTGAGCACCTGTTATTTGATAGATGCAAAACAATTATTTAATAGGTGCAGTGAAAGAAAAGACAGTGTAAGCCGGGTGTGGTGGCTCATGCCTGTAATCCCAGCATTTGGGAGGCTGAGGCAGGAGGATCATTGTAAATTCAAGACTGGGCTGGGCTACAAAGTGAGCCCAGGTCCAGCCCAAACTCCATTAGTAAGACTCTGTCTCAAAAAGACAAAAAAAAAAAATGTTCAGGGCTGGGGATTTAGCTCAGTGGCTTAAGTGCCTGCCTGGCAAGTGCGAGGTCGTGAGTTCGATCCCCGGCACCAAAAAAAAAAAAAAAAAAAAAGAGTTCAGTACAGTGCCTGTTTGGTAAGCTTGAGGTCCTGTTTGATTCCCGGTATAAAAACAAAAAACAAATTTATGATACTTATTCTCTCACTCCATCTGATTGGATTGAATCACCATGAGGAGCCAGGCCCTAAGTCAGATGAGGAGATCATAAATAATAACAAAAATTTATTGAGTACTTGCTCTAGGTTATATGTTCTACCTGTGTTAATTGGTTCAATCTCCATAATAATCCTATGAAGGCAGTATCATAGTTACCATTTTATATAAGGAAATCGCACAGATGAGAAATCATTTTTTAACTTTTTTGGGGAGGGCACTGGGGACTGATGCCGGGGCCTCCTCCTGCATGCTAGGTGAGTGCTCTGCCACTGGGCTACACTTTGAGAAGTATTTTGCTCAAGAGAAGATGTGCATGGTGACAAGGTTCCTTCCTTCCAAGCATATAATAGTGTATTGTTATGGATTAAAAACTGGTGGTCAACTTAATGCCAGCTGGATTAAATCAGCATGGTGCTGAGCGTAGATGGCCCACCTGGGGAAAGTTGCCGGCATACATAGAGACATGGAGAAGAAGAGCAAGGCGTTGTAGGTTTCTCTAAGTGTTGCTGTTTGAGCTGGTGGCTCTCCTGGAGGAGCTCATCTTGAGTAGCTTCCCCGGTGTGAATTTGGCCATTGTCATTGGAGGAGCTCAGGACCACTCTCAGGACCACCTGAGAGTGGCTGTGGTTCACTTTGGGTGAGTTCCGTTCCTTACATCGAGCATCGCTTCCTGGCTCTGGAGGGGAAGATGTGTGCTGCTTAATCTCCAGGAGATATACTCGACTGTTCTCATCGTTGGAGGCGCTCGGGACTTCCACATCGTTGAGGATGGCTGTGGTACTTTTCAGGGCAGCCCTGGTTTTATTATGAGCCTGACTTCTCGGCTCCAGTGTAGAACCCTCAACCTACCAGCTCAGCTCCTTCACCCCGCTGGCATAGACTTTCTGGCTTCCACCACTGACTTTTGGACCTTCTCAGTGCAGATCCATAAAACAGACTGGCATGAGTCCTTCTCATGGGCTCTAGACCTCCAGTTGGACTCACTGGAGGCATTGTCAGGGCTCTAGGTCTTCATCTGGACTCATGCAGGACATTGTTGTGGAATCCAGGCCCTTGGCTGAATATTCTGGGTCTTTAGTGTTGTGGACCGATTTCCTGCACTTTCTTGTGTTTAACTCTGGGTGACCATCATAAAATAATATTATGAATTCTGTGTCCTGATTGAAATTGTTATCCTCACAACCCCTGACTACAACATATATCAAGAAGAAACAGATATTGACATAAGAGATAATAACAGCTAACAAGTGTTTATTAAGTGCTAAGTGTTTATTATTAAAGGCTTTGTAGGCATGACCTCAGTTAATCCTCTCAATGATGTCATGACTTAACATCTATTATATTCCCTGTCTAGTGATGGGGGGTGGGGGGGGTCATCAGCAGTCAGTAGGGAGGCCACACTGGGATCTGTGACAGTACTTTGATTTCCCTGATGGGTATGGAATCCAGACCAACCCTTCAGCTCTGTCAAGGGCTTTGGGTGGTGCAAGAAAGCTTCTTGGAGCACAGAGACATTTTTGAGTTGGGCTTTGAAGGAAATTTAGGAGTTTGCCTTCTCCCCCACTTTGTACACAGTGTAATGCAGAGGAGTACAGTCTTGGGTTTGAGTCCCAGCTCTGCCATCTTCCTAGCTGAGTGACTTGTGTAGGTTCTTATTTGCCCTAAGTTTCCTTATTTGTAAAATGAGGACAAGGAAAACTAGGCCTTTGAAACACTATGATGAATAAACAGGATCGGCTATGAAAGCACTGCATGGGTGTCTGCCACGCAGTGTAGGAGCTCGGTGAGTGGCGGAGGGAGAGGCAGGGCACTTACACTCTCCCAGGGGCTGAACAGATTAATTGATTGTGGATCCTGTTAAGCAGGCATTCATTTGCTTTTTTTGTGTGGGGGGGTTTACTGGTGATCGAACTCACAACCTTGCACTTACCAGGCATGCACTCAATATTTTTTTCTTTTAAATTTTCTTTTTTCTTTTTTCCTTTGTGAAAGAAAATGGATTTGAGAAAAAAAGAAAAAGAAAAAAAAGTCACTCATTTTAGACCCACTTTACAGATGCAAAACTGAAGCCCAGTTATCCTAACCTGGTAAAGGACAGAGGCAGGACTGGAACCCAGGCAGTTTGGCTCCAGAGTCCACATGCTGAGGTCCCCCAGTCATCTGCTGCGACTCAGATGTGACAGTTGGCGTCCAGTAGTGGGCTCAGAGGAAGGAGGCACAACATGCTCCCTTGGGAAAACCTGACCCTCTGTAAAGCAGTTATCATAAGAAACACAGGAGAGAACTGTTCCCTGGGTACATGAGACCACAGCGTAAATGGGGCACAATCATTCATTCTATAATTTTGTTGTTTTTGCTTTTATTTTGTTTTTTGAAACAGGGTTCTGCTCTGCAGTTCAGGCTGGGCTTGAACTCACTCTAGCACAGGCTGGCCTCCAATTTGCAATGATCCTCTTGCCTCAGCCTCCCCAGTGCTGGGATTATAGGTGTCGACCACCATGTCTGGTCTTCATTCTATAAATTTTTATGGATGAGTTGTTCTATAAGCTAGGAAAATAACTATAAACAAAAACTGGCAAAAATCTTTGCTCTAAAGGAGCGTGTTTATGTATTGGGGGATTTTCAATAGACAAGGAGCAGACCAATAAGTAAAATATATATTAGAGGAGAGAAATGAAGTGAAAGATCAGTGAGATATAGCTTGCAGGGTTGCCTAGGGTGGCACTGAGGGAACAGCTCTCTGAGAAGGTGATAATCCAGCAAAGATTTGAAGAAGGCTAGAGAGAAAGATTTGTGGAAATTCTGGAAGAAAGATGGTAAAGGGAGGGATCTGAGCAAGTGCAAAGGCCCTGAGGCAACAGGAATAGCAAGGAGACAGGTGGCTGGGGTGGGGAGCAATACCAATGAGGTCAGAGGGGTGTGTGGAGAAGAACACATCCCCACCCATCTTTAAAACTTTCTTTGTGGATTATAAAAACAAACACAGGCACAGGATGCAAAATAGGTTTGCTTCTCAAAGAGGGAAGGAGACTTGAATGAAATGTACTGTGGAACCTCCTTGCATAAACATCTCCATTCTCCCCACCCCCAGCCTTCTATCGCCATCCATGGCAGCCATTTGGGTAGAAGCTGGAACCTGAGGTGTGACTGTGATCAGCTTTCCAAGTGCAGGTTCAGGGTCCGAGCTCCTGCTAGGGGGCTTCCTGGTGGGCAGGGGAGTCCTAGAGGTCACACTCCCTCAGGGCTTTGCGGTGGAGAGGGCCACCAGTTTCCTCCTCGCTAAGAGCTATGTTTGGTCAAGGAAGCCTAAGGCATCCTGCCCTGCTTCTCCTTCCAGGTCCAGGCTATCTCCACGTCCTGGTGCAGTCAGCCTG
Source organism: Dolichotis patagonum (assembly GCA_004027295.1). Classification (NCBI taxonomy): domain Eukaryota; kingdom Metazoa; phylum Chordata; class Mammalia; order Rodentia; family Caviidae; genus Dolichotis; species Dolichotis patagonum. The sequence goes on from PVJX010038759.1 coordinate 5,995, forward strand.
CAGGGTACTACTGGCTGACCCCACTGTTCTCATCAGCCCGCATGCACGTCTGGGAGAACAGGAAGGCCTGCCTCAGGCCAGGCTGGGACTTCTTTGAGGTTCTCTGGGATCCTTGGGTTGGTTTCAGCTTGGAGTAACCATTTTGGTTCCTTTTAAGGCAAGGCAGAGGAGGGAGGCTGAAAGAGAACTTTAGCTCATGATTCTGTGAAAAATAAACACTGAGTTCAGGTCAGAGTCCAGCTGGTCACCTCTGTTTTTGTTTGTCCTGACCTAAGCGGTGGACTCCTGGCTCCTGGCATTTATTCCTTTTCAACAAACAAGCTGGTCACAGAGGGAGCTGGATATGATGCCATGCTAGTTTGCAGGGTTTGGGGACAGCCAAGGGCCATGGCAGATAGTGGCTGTCACTGACTGCACAGGACATACAGGATAGCAGGGACCTGCAAGCCTCCTTCTGGATAATGAAAGTGAGGCTGAAGTCTTCAGGGACATTGTGTTTTTATTTATTTTATTTTGAATTTTTTTTACAACATAAAGTTTGTTGAGAAGCAGCTGTACTTCCACTTCATGGTGACAAAACAAAAACAAAACAAAGATGTGAATTCAAATAGTTTGGCTCCAGAGGTTTGTTTTTTTTCTTTCTTTCTTTCTTTCTTTCTTTCTTTCTTTCTTTCTTTCTTTCTGTACTGGAGACTAAGTCCAGGACCATTGTACTGAGCTACATCCCCAGCTCTTTTTTATTTTTAATTTTGAGCCAGGATCTGCTAAATTGTTAAATTGCCAGCTTGCCCAGGTTGGGCTTGAATTTGTGATTCTCCTGTCTCAGCCTCTCAGAGTGCTGAGATTATAGGCATGCACAACCACACCTGGCTCCAGAGCATGTATTTCTAATCTCTGGGTTTCATTGTATTTTCCTGCATTCATTCAGTCTTTTCAAACACTCTTGACACTGGGCCTGGTGATACACGCCTGTAATCCCAGCATTTGGGAGGCTGAGGCAGGAGGATTGCTGCAAATTTGAGAACAGACTGAGTTACATAGTAAGTTCAAAGCCAGCGTGGACTACATAGTGAGACACTGTCTCAAAAAAAAAAAAAAATTCCTGATTGAAACACTTGGACATGTGCTATACATTAGTGACAGGGAGATGACCCCAGTCCCTCCTTGGCCCTTCTGGAACTCAGAAATTAACCAAAAGTGGCAAACAAGGTCATCTCCTTTGAAACTCTTATTGTTCTTCTTCCTTTGCTTTCATTTTTTCCTGCCAGTCAGCTGCTGAAGTCAGATGAGGGCACAAGTTTCCGAAGGCAACATTTGCTCCAGGCATCAACAACAGCAACCAAAGAAGCCCAGATGCCTGCCACCGGCCTGGTCCAACCATTCCCACACCTGCCCTCAAGGCCTTCAGAGCTTGGGCAGCTTTTTCTGTTTTGAGGCCCGCATCCTTCAGAACCGTCCGGGTGCAGTTTAAAATGTGAGTTTCTTTCTTCCCCAGAGAATCTGTTAGAGCAAGTCGGTGTGCAGCCACCTCCTTCGACTCCGATGGACATGCATTTGCAAGGTGAAAGGGAAACAATTTGTCTAGGAAGGAAACAGCCAGCGCAGAGGGGCCCGAGTAGGTTTCAGGCGAAGGGGCGTTATTTCCATACTTAAGCTCCGGGGTCAGGAGAGGGAGCCTGTTCCAGAGCTTACTACCCAGGGCCTAGCTCAGAGCCTGGAACACAAAGTAGGGCCTCATAAATATTAGCGAATATGGTAGCTGCCAACAGAGAAGTGTCTGAGTCAAAAGAGGAAAAACGAAGTCAGAGGAAGAAGAAAAAAAGTAATGTATTTCAAAGGAGAAGATGAACACTTTCGGGAAAGTTTTTCGGAAAAGGCAGCTCCGCCTAACAGAGGGCGTTGGGGATGTGGCCACTGCGGGAAAGGGCGACGAGTCCTGCGGCTGCAGCGGGGGAGAGAGAGGGCAAGAGGCGCCTCCTCGCCTCCCCAGGCTGGCCAAGGCATGAGGTCACCTGGCATCCTACCAGCAGCAGCTGCGGAGGACGCGCCGGCGCTGTGGAGGGAGGCGGTGTCAGGCGCCGGACCCCCGGGAATCGGGAATGGGGAATTTCCCTCCCGCCCCCTTTGGAGGGTGGGTGGAAGGAGTTAGAGCTCTGTGCAGCCCACCAAAGGCCACACCCCCGAGGCTAGGCCACGCCCCCACACTGGTCTCGGGTCTTCCGAGTAGTCCCTCTACGGGCGCCAGAGCGGTCCCCCGCCCACCCCGCTCTAAGCCCCGCCCCCTCGAACCGCCAAGGCAGTTTCCTCTGGAGAGTCCCGAGGCGCCGGGCCTCGGCCCCGCCTCCAGTCGAAGCCCCGCCCCGGAGCCCCGCCCCGGAGCCCCGCCCCGTAGTTTGAAGCTGCACGGGCTGCAGCCGCCTCAGAGTCGCGCGCGGGGCGTGGAGCGGTGCTGAGGAGTCGAGGCCGCGGCCAGCTCGACGCCGGGACTGTTCAGCGAGCGCAGCGCGGCGGAGCGGGCAGCCAGAGCAGCCCCGGAGCTGAAGTAGCAGTCGCGCCGCTGACCGCGGAGCCCAGCTGAGCCGGCCATGGCGTTGTCGATGCCGCTGAACGGGCTGAAGGAGGAGGACAAAGAACCCCTCATCGAGCTTTTCGTCAAGGTGAGTTCTCGCCCTCCGTCGCGTCCCGCCGAGTCCCCGGCGGCCGCTTGGCCTAGCGGGGCGCTGTCTGGGGGCGCCCCCGAAGCGTCACACGAGGCGCCCACCAAGGGCGGTGGGGAGCGCGATGCGCGGGGCCATTGTCTCGGAGCCACCGCGCCTTCCCGCCTCTCCGGGCAGGGCGAGGAGTCCGGGGGGCACGGGGCGGCGGCAGGCGTCTGCGGAGCGCAGGCTTGGGCGGACGCTGGGTCCCCTCGGGCGGGGCCTCGCCGGTGGGCTGAAACGAACCTCCATCCCATCCCTGGCCCGCCCCACCCTCGGCTGTCCGCGTGCGCCAGCGCCCGCAGCCCCAGCATAGCGTCAGAGGTGGCACCGAACTTCTTAGGACGCTCGTGGAAGAAGCACTGAGCCCCGCTCCTCTGAAACCGAAACTTTTAATTTTCGGTGCAGTCCTAGAAAAGTACAAAAGGGCAGCCAGCTGCTCCTGGGGGTCGGGAAAAGACCGAGATTCCCAACTAGGATTTTCCTATCTTAGGTGTTTTACCACCATCTGGTTTCTTGTTTCTCTCTAGCGCGGAGTGTTTCATATGATGCAACATTTTTGGCTGCTTCCCCCGGTGTTGCTGTCTCGGGAGGGATTGTGCCCTTTTGTTTTGAAAGAAGAATTAATGAGAGAATTCATAACTGGGTTGCTCCCACCCCTTTACCTGTTGTATCCTGGAAAGATTTTATCTGCTTATAAATACTGTGCGCGTCTCTTTGCTTTTTTCTGTAGTGTTTTTCAGTTTAGCAGAGAGTAAAAGTATAAACGTCGGGATCCAGCTGCTCTTAAAACTTTAAAATCTTGGAGATTCTCCCAGCCACTTGAGCAGCCAGGCTCGTTTAGAGCTGGGCAACTCACTAAGTTAACCGATTTTTTTTTTAACTTGAGTTTTTTAAAGACAGGAAGAGTACTTTTAAGAAATGGAGAGAGCAAATGATCAGCGGGTGATCAAAATAACGTTTTAGGATTTTCTTTCAATTTTGTTTTAGAAACGTTTTGATCCAGGGAATCAAAACAACAAAAGGGTGTAGAACTCCCAGAATATCAAAGTCTGTTAGTTTGGTGACAGAGGCAGTACTTTAAGATGCACTGGAATGAGAGAAAAAGTGGAGACAAGTGGAACACCGCTTGGAGAAGGGAAAAGAGTCGGTCAAAGATCAGTTTAAATTTAAAGGAACCCCCCTCCCCCAGCTTTTTGGCATTGGGCAGGGTAATGTTTGTAATCCCAGCACTGGGGACGCTGAACCAGGTCGACTGCAAGTCTGAGGTCAGCCTGGGATACATTGTGAGATCATGTCTAGGCATAAGAAGGTTTCCATACACTAAAAAAAAAAAAAAAAAACACCAAAAAAAAAAACTGCTACTAATCTAAAAAACAGGATATTTGGGTGAACATTTAGCCTGGCATGCTCATGCACGCCTGTAGGCCTGTAATCCTAGCACTCAGGAGGCTGAGGCAGGAGGATCACTGAGTTCAAGGCCATGCTAAACTACCTACCTTGTCTCAAAAAAAAAAAAAAAAGCTGAACATTTAGAAGCATTATAAAATTAGAAAGGATTACTTTGGTGATGGCTTTTTAAATTCTGTGTTGTACTGGAGGTCCTAGCCAATACAGTAAGGTAAGAAAAATGAAGTAGAGGAATCAGAAAGGGGTTGGTGTTGTAACAGTTTAGCACAATCTGGACCCTGTGTTTATCACTCAGCCCTGCTGGGAGGTAGGGAGAATGAGAAAGAGATCATTGCTTAATGCTCTAGGCACTGTTATTTAATCCTTCAGTTAGAAGGAGATAGACTTGTAGTACATTGGTTTTTTAAACTTGAGTCACTTGCATACTTTCCCAATTTTCCATGGTTGTGTTGCACACTACCTGAAGTAATTTTGTTTATCACTGGTGTTTCTTGCTGGTTTTGGAGGGGAAAACCAGGATTCAAGTTGCAGCTCTGTGGTATTGGTTGGGTTACCCTGGGCAATTTGTTTTCCCTTTTCAGGCTATATTTTCCTCATTTGGGAAGTAAGAAGTGAAATGGGTATAAGGCCTGTGATTCAACATAGGCAAGCTTTGTACTGATATAAGCCAGGTTAGCTGTTTCAAAGGAAAAAAGAAAGAAAAAGTAAAATGTGTGTTAAAGGATTCTCAATTTATTCTCCTAACCTTTGTGGGAAATACAAATGTGGACTGGGTGTGTTGGCACACTTCTGTAATCCCAGCATTCTGGGAGACTGAGGCAGGAAGATTGCAAGTTTGAGTGCAGCCTGTGTAACTGAGCAACTTTGCAAGACCTTGGTTCAAAATGAAAAAATAAAAAAAGGTCAGGTGTTGCAGCCCTGGGTTCCATTTCCAGTAGCTGTGCCCTCCCCAAAAACAAATGCAAATGAGGAGGAAATGCCCTTGCAAAGAGGCAACAGAAACTGGTTCTTCTGAGTGGTGTGTTGAACAGCATTAGTTATCTGCCAGAAGCAGTGGAGTTTGTAGCAAAAGACATTTTAAACAGAAAACACAGACACACACACACAATTTATAATATGTTGAAAGCATATCATACTCTTTAGCAAAAAACTGGTATTTATACTTGAAGCAGTCAAGGGATATAATGGGATATTGAGCATAGTTTTCTAGGTTGAGCAAGCAAGAGTAGACTCAACTACCTTGTCTTCCTCGTGTATTTTCGGAGTTGTCTGCTCATGAGGCCAATAACTCTTCTTCTTATGACTCTTCTTATAACTCTTATGTTATAGCAGTTCACTAATTTTTTTGTAACCCTAACACCTAGAGCAGTGGTGGTGAAACTATAGCATAGGTGCAACAGTGGTCTGTTTGTATCAACTGAAAGCTCTAAAAGGTTCATCATCACTGACTACCTAGAAAATAGTAACCCTCCCAAGTTAATTTTTATTAATTATTTAGTCTTTGAGATGGAGTCTTGCTATGCTGTCCAGGCTGACCTCACACTCTTGGACTCTCAGCCTTCCCAGTAGCTGGGATCTGTAGGTATTCACCATAGTGCCTGGCTCAACCCTCCCAATGGTCTAAGAAGCACTCATCCTCAACAGTGGTATCTTTACCACCCTGAAGGATCTAGTTAGTACATATATTTCTAGTTGGAAACCACTAAGCAAACAGGGTAAAGTTAAGAGCCTTTAATAAAGGTATAAGTCCCCTTATATGACCACTGCTGAGTTTCTGATCCAGTTTTTCCACTTACTGATCATATATCCCAGGACATATTACTTAAACTTCTCCATGCCACATCTGAATAATAGGGATATTAAGAGACCAATGTTATTTATTTATTTGGGTTTTTAAGAGACTGACACTTGTTATGTAGCCCAGGCTGGCCTGGAACTCGTGGCAATCCTGACTCAGCTTCCTGAGCACTGGGATTACAGGTGTGTACTAGCACACCTGGGTTTAAGAGACCAATTTTAGGGCCGGGGATTTAGGAAAGCAGAGTAAGCACCTTGCCTGACAAGTGCAAGGTCATGAGTTCGATCCCTGATACCAAAAAAAAAAAAAAAAAAAAGGACCAATTTTAGGGGAATAAGTTGATAAATGTAATGAGTGATCTTAAAACTGTGTCTCACACATTGTAAGCAAATTTATGCTAATTTTTTTTTTGAAACACGGTCTTACTATGTAGTACAAGCTGGCCTTGAACTCACTCTCAGTATATAGGATAGCCTCAAACTCACAGCGATCTTTCTGCCTCAGCCTTACAAGTGCTGGGATTGCAGACATGTACCACCATGCCTGGTAATGTGTGTCATGTTTGTATATAAATATTAATAACAGACCTCTCCTACTACATAGTAAGTTCTTTGAGAGTAGGGTCTGTGCCGCCTTTCAGCAAATTTTGTGGACTGTGTATGTCTGCTGTTCTTTGGGATGAGGACCCCCCCCTCCCCGTGGAGACCTAACAGTGGTACTTTTGACATATGCCAAGGTAATTATTTGGATTAAACATAAAACTCTGAAAGTGACCTAGAGTGGGAAAGACATAGGAACCCAAGCGACTGAGTGCTGTGAAATCTAATGCAGTATGAATAGTGATAGGAAAGAAGTGCTTTGCTTGGAGGATCTGACTTGCTAACAGTCAAGTTGCTTTAAAGGATGCTTATTGTGGTGCCTACAAATCAGTAAAAGGACGATGAGCAAGACTTTCTCACTTCCTGCTTCACTGGGACTGTGGAGCCTAGCATGTTGATATCTCCTGAATAGGGAATTAATTAGTCCATAAAAGGGAAATGCGATAGGCAGGATGGGAAGTGTGATTAAGTCAGGAGCTAAGATTTTTTGATCAAGTGGGAAAGTAAGGTGTGATGGGTTTGCCTCTTTTAGAGGCCCTTATAGAGAATGGAAAGGGTCTTTCTGAAGAAAAATAGCACTTAGCTCATGACTACAAACCATCCAAGTATGATTTAATAGAAATCTAAATATAATTCAGGGCATTTGTCTGTGACTTTCCGTGTGAAATGTCTTTTTTGAGACTTGATTTTTATTCCTCAGTGGTCAGTACCAAGTACTGGTATAAGGAATATCAATTTGCCTTATTTGGTTTCAGTTTTTTTGGGGGGGAAGAAAAGGTTTATTTCTTACAGTTTTTGGAGGTTTCAGTCCATCTGTTTTTTTCTTATTTAAAATATAAAAGCAAGAACTGGGCAGGGTGGCACATTCCTGTAATCTCAGCCACCAGGGAAGGAAGGCTGAGGAAGTAGGATCATGAGTTTGAGGCAGGCTTGGGGAATTTAATGACACCTTGTCATAAAAAAATAAAAAGGTTTGGAGCTCTAGTTCAGTGATAGAACTAGCATATTCAAGGCCCTGGGTTTAATTCTTAGTACCCCTCTCCCAGTGTATGTATGTGTGTATATATATATGCATATATATATATGCATATATATATATAAACTAGGAGACTGTTAGACTAATTATAGTTTATGAAACTGATAACCTAGTGTAGATAACTAAGACTGAGAATTTTATCAACGATAGACTAGCTGTAGCTTACATTTGAGTAAGTACTGACCTCAGTTCATCACATGTATTTTATTTCTAAACTTCCTTTCTTTTATGGGGGGGGTAAACTTGCTTTCATAGAAATATGTTTTTTCAGGGTAAGGATATAGCTCAGCGACACAGTGCCACCTGAAGAGAGTGAGGTCTTGAGTTGGAGTCTCGGTTCCAAAAAAAAAAAGGAATGTATTGTTTCTCTTTCTTAAACTGAAAATTGAAATGTAGTTTATAACTCTAAGCTAGGAATATAACAGGTTTTCAGTTTTTTTACATAAAATTATTCTCAATTTACATGTGAAAAATTCATTCTTATGAAAAGAATTTAGCTCTCATAATAGTTGTGAAAATGTTAATCACCTGTTATGCAAGTATTTTACCATTGTGCAGCGTGGCTATTTACTTATATGTGTGGGAGAATAATAAAAAAAATCCGAACAAAAATTGACGAATGCAAAACCAGTTAGATGAAAATTGAGGTGATAAGAACTGAGGATTTGTGAGTTCTCTGCATGTTTTTCTCCACTAATAACCAGCTACTTTATTTTGGAAGTAGAGCCCAGGTGGTAGATGACTGGAGTAAACACTCATTAAAAACTAAAGAGGAATCAAATTAGGTTATTCTGCCACTTAGGAAACTGAAAGAGTGGTAGCTGTGAGACCAGAATACACAGGCTGATTGGCGCAGAAAAGTGGTTAGACTTCAGAAATTAAATCTTTACTTTTTTTTTTTTTTTGGTACCGGGGATCAAACTCATGACCTCGAGCTTGCTAGGCAGGCGCTTAAGCCACTGAGCTAAATCCCTGGCCCCAGAAATTAAATCTTGGCCTTGAACATAAAATTGAAGTGAAGCTTTTGCAAAATGGAAGCTTATGAAGAGTGTGGTTGTTACTTGATGTTCTAGGTTACATGCTTAGGACTTGCTGATGCTTCATGAAGTCGTTGGTAGCCATCAGCAACACAGATGTTGTTTACACTTTGTCAGTAGTGCTGTTGATTGCAAACAGACCATAGTCTTTTTCATCAACTTGTATGAATCTTGGTGAGAATTTATGTGTAATATTTTAATGTTCTTCATGAGAACAGAATGAAAAATGAGGCCCAGTCTGATAAGTAACAAGTGGATCAGCTTAAAGAAAATTTATTTAGGCTTTATCGAAGAAACCTGGGCGGCATCTCTGTTTTCCCTTCCTGTGCAACACTAAGAGAACAGTGGCCTAGTTTGAGTCCATTGCCTTAACCACTCTGCCATCATGACTCCCACTTGCCCCGGAAATCTTTATTGAAAAAGCAGGGTTCTGTGCTGTGAAATCTGCCAACTCCTAGAATAATTCAAAGACTAATTTTTTTTTCCAAATAATAAATATTGATTAAATGGTTTGAAGGTAGGCTGTCTGTTCTTTTGATAAATCTGCTCTAAAAATCCAGGTTTTTGTTTGTTCATTTAACACAGTGTCTTGTTCAGGCTGATCTTGAACTCACTGTAGAGACCACACTGTCCTAGATCCCACTGCCTCAGCCTCCCCAGTACTGAGACTGCAGGTGTGCACCACCACACCCCAGCAAACTCAGTGTCACTAGAGGCTCAATGAGGGATTCTCTGAGCACATGGCATGTAGGATGAGTGGTAGAAAGGTGAGAGGTGGAGCATTCTACGCTGACACGATCAGCATAGATAGAGACTGGAAATACTCAAGGACTTGAGGTGTAACTGGAATATAAAGAATAATAAAACTGGGGAGTGGAACAAGGAAGAGATGGGCCAGATCATAGAGGTCTGTATATGCCAAATGAATTTCTATCCTTAGTAAAAATGGCCATTCCCAAAGGGTTTAAGTGAGGCGTGTCAAAGTAGAAGTGCCTTTTAAGGAGCATGGCCCAGCCATACAGTTGAAAATGAATTGAAGGGAAAAAAGAAATGGAAAGAAAAAATAAACTGAAGAGAGGTAAAAATGGAAACAGGGACAACTGTTTGGATGCCATTTCAAAGGACAATGATGATGGTGGCCTGGATTAGGAGGTGATGGAGACAAGAATGGAGTTGAGTTGTGTGGGTCTTTTTTTTTTTTTTTTTTTTTTTGAGACAAGGTCTGTGTTATTCAGGCTGGCCTTGAACTCAGCAATTCCTTCCGCCTCATCCTCCCAAGTGCTGGAATTACAGGTGTGCGGCGCCATCATGCCTGGCTGGAGGTACATTTTGAAAGTGGAGTCAGTGAGAAGGTGTTGAAAAAGGCGACTGTAGGAAATGATGTGGGCTTCCACTTAGAGTCACTGGTCAAGTAATTTATGGAGGTGGAAAAAGAGAAGAATAATGATGAAGTTCTGTTTTGAGATTTCTAGGATGGCAGGTGGAGATGTCTGCTAAATTCACAAAG
>PVJX010038760.1:0-16196 GCA_004027295.1 Dolichotis patagonum
TACTTTACATGCTTTAACTTTGTAATTTGAACAACTATTTCCAAGAAGTCAGTATGTAATTAGTCAAGTAATAATTTCTTAGGTTTTATTGTTGTACTTTTCCTTTTTTCCTTGGAATACTGTATGGTTGCTACCCTTTATTCTGTTTTATTTTGTTTTGTTTTTTCCTCTTTAAATAAAATTATAAAAAAAAAGAAAACTGGAAGTAATGTTTGTATATTCTTTGAAAATAGTCTTCATCAGTATGTTTACAAATAATACGTCTAAAAACTTTTTGGATTGACTTTGCTGTTTTGATTCACATGCCACAGAAATGACCCAATTTCTGTATCCAGTGTTTTGTTCTTGTTTTAACTGTCATCGAATCTTTCACTTTTGAAAATTATCAGTAGACCTGGTGTGGTGACACATGACTGTAATCCCAGCACTTGGGAGGCTGAGGCAGGAGGGTCACTGTAAGTTTGGGCTACATGGCGAGACCTTGTCTCAAATAAAAACAAAAAACAAGAAGAAAATTATCAGTGATAAATCAACCACACCCATTTTAATTCTCTGTCATCTACAAATACTTTTGTTACCCTGTTTCACTTGGATGACAGAGAATTAACATGGGGGACAGCTGTCTGACAGCGACGCCCAAGGAACTTTGGCCGAACCAGTCGACTGAGTCAAAATGTCCTGAACTCTGATAGAAAAGCAGGGCTGGGGATTTAGCTCAGTGGTAAGCACCTGCCTGGCAAGAGCGAGGTCGTGAGTTTGATCCCCCCCAAAAAAAAGAAAAGAGAAGAAGAGCAAACAGATCTGTGAGAACACTGATCCAAGATCCAGTGGACTAAGAATTACTGAGGGTAACGTGAATTGGTGAAAAGTGACTGCAGTTGTGTTTGGAAGATTGCTGGTATCTATTTTCTGGTTATATAAAGAGGTGCTTTTTCAGTGAGGTTTTAGTTTTTTACAGATCCTAGCAATGTAATCAACTCTGCTTTCATAAACTGAAGTATTGGTAAATAACATTTTATTCTCCCTGCCTGATTCCTTCAGAATTCAAAAATTCTCATGGACTCTATTTATTGAGTTGGAATGGGCATTATACTTATTTGCATAGATTTAAAAACAATCTTTCTTCCTTCTTGCCAGGAAATAATGGAAACCATTGTTGATGCAGACAGGCCTTACCTGATATGTCATATTAAGAATGATGCTTATTTAATCATCTCTGACCAGATGTTTTAAACAACAAATATCAACTTTATGGACCAGATCCTTGCTTACAAAACCATTTTGAGAAAATCAGCTTGTTCCTTGACCTAGTAACCTTGTACACACTGCCTAAGACAAGAAAAAATTTCTTCTTCTTCTTTTGTTTTTTGAGACAGGGTCTCACTATGTAGTTTAAGCTGGTATTAAATTCACTATGTAGCCCAGGCTGGCCTCAAACTCATGGTGATCCTCCTGCCTCAGCCTCTTGAATGCTGGTATTACAGTCACACACCACCACACCTGGCTAAGAAAAAATTTTTAAAAGCCGTAATTCTGCTTATATCATATGATAAACACACCTTTTCTACGTAAGGGTCAAGGGTCCCTATTTTTAGCTTTAAGGAGATTAACTTTCCTTGCTGACACTCCTCCGCAATGTTGTTTACAACAACATGACACTGTGACAAGTCATATCATTTCCATGAATCATGCATCTGTCTTCCTAAGGCTACTCACACTTTCCCCAAGTACGTGCACAAACACCTCCGAACCCAGTGACAACACACCAGTGGTCCCCGCCTGCACAGTGCTGCTGGTCACTGTGCTGTCCACATGCAAGTCACTCAGGCTGCTGCTCTTCGGGCTCCTCATCTGGGAGGAGGAGAATCACAAAGGATGGGTCCTTGGTCTCTCACGACAGGTTTGACCATCCCACAGCCATCCCTTTCCTTCCTCCCTCTAAGGACAAGGTCGTAATTATGACCCCTACAAATCAGGGCAAGATCTAAACACTGAGACCGTTTACAACAGCATGCATAGAGCCGAAAGGTCACCATGCTCAGCAAAATACACCAGGCCCAGAGAGACAAATGCCTCCCACTCTCACCGGTATGCAAACTGTTAAAGAGCTGATCATAGCACAATGGTTCTCAGGGGCCAGGGAAGGCAGACGAGGCAAGAAAGGGCAGAGGTCTACCCCAGAGTCCCAAGGGTACCAAGTTTTATGCTCAGACAGGGTAAGAGGTCTGGGCATGCTACTGCATGATACGGTGCCTGTCGATAACAATAATGACCTCTGTGTTCAAGACACTACATGGTTCAAATGTTATCACAGAGAAATGATGAATGTTGGAGGAAATGGATATGTTCCACCTGATTTAAATATTAGGCAGCGTATACATGGGTCAAAATATCACATAGGACCCCATACAAATTGTTAAGAGAAAAAAGATGTTAAAAGATAATGACATAAGATGAAGCATACCAGAGACCAAACTAGATTTACCTTACTGTGGGTAGATACCAAAATATAAATTTTAAAACAAAAGCAAGTTGCAATAAACAAACCTGTCCCATTTGCCTCCAACTTGAAAAATAGTATTTAATATCTCCATATGTCTTAGTTACTTTTCCCTTGTTGCTGAGACAAAACCCCAGAAACCCAAAATTAAGGGAGGAAAGGTTTATTTAGCTTACAGTTTGTGGAGGTTTCAGTCTACAGTCAGCTGGTTCCAAGGCACACTGTAGAGGGCAACAGTACATGGTGGCAGAAGACAGCAAAAGCAGGAAGAAGCAAGCTCTTTTCCTCCCTTACAGTATATGCAGGCTACTCGCCCTAGGGCAGGCATAGCACTCACACCCCCAATCCCAGTGCTAGACAATGAACCACTCACAAATTCTAGATTCAGCTTCCTCCAAAAAACCCACCCCTCCTTGACCACATGAGACTTTGGGGGGACATGCAAACACAAACCATAACACGATGTATTTTCCTGACCTTGGTATGTCAAATAATCATTGCCTCTAGTCTCAGAGTTGAACACCTACTATGAGGTAGGCATTGTGTTTAACTCTGAGCTTATAAACGTGATCATGGACGCTGGATCTACAGCTTTTACGTTGCTCTCCAGGTGATAAGTTTTATAAAACAGAAATTGTTCTGCACTGACTTTTTTTCACCTACAGACGTCATGGAAGGCCTTCTGCAAGACAGTGTGCCTTTCTTGTCTCATCTCTGGTCTTTACCCACTCTCAGGACCCAGGCTCTCAGAAACCTTCCTATGCTGCTCAAAGGATGACCTCATCAAGGGGACCGTGTACTCAACTCCACTGCCTCCGGAAGCGATTCCATCTCCCCACAGCACCTCCACTGTCCAGTTCTGCTCACTTAGCTCTCATTAGACCCTCAATTACTGAGCAAGACATCGACTCTTTGAGGATACTTCTAGTCTGTTGCTAGAGCAGAAGGGCTGAGACTGGGTAATTTGGAAAGCATAGCCGTTTATTTGGGCTCTCAGAAGATCTTAGACGATGTTATGTCCCAAAATGAGGCATCAGCAAGAGCCTCACGGATGGCAAAAACTGGAAGGGCAGGCATGCATGTGGGAAGGGACAGAGCAGTGGGCAGCCTCGCCTTATAACAATCTGCTCTGAGAACACTAATCCTGTCCTATAAGAACCCACACTGGAGAGAAAGCATTAATCCCTCTTAACAATCTAATCCCCTCTTACAAGCTCCCCTGCCAACACCACCACCACTGCAAGCAGATTTTAGGACAGTCAGACTACAGGAAAGGCAAGGGCTGCAGCCCAAGATCGGAAGGTCCTCTCCATAGTCACACTGATGAGTATTCCATGGACTGCAGGCTGCTAGGGTGTATCTACCCCTCTACACCACAAAATGCTTTCTTCATGCAGCTGGCCCAGTATCCAGCCAGTAGGTATTCGAATGCATTTCCTTCAGAGAATAAATTTTAAATACACAGCAAGAAAACTTGACAGGTGAGACAGAGAGTGTGTGGTATTAGTAGCAGTGCCATTGGGCTTAGCTACTTTGTGAAGGCCGTGGCAAATTGATCTGTCTGTTATGAAGGTCAGTTTCCCCTTTGAATTTAGCAAATAATACAGGGGAGAGGGGAGTGATACTTTAGCACAGGAAATCTAACCTGTTCCCCCAAAACACACTGAATGTCTTTTGCCAACTGTTCCAGCATCCGTAGATTATGCTGCGGTCAACTATACAGTGGGGTTTGCACAAGAATTTTTTGACTAATTTCTTTAACATGTGATGTGCAGAAAAATAATTTTCTCCCAACAAAAGGTAGGAATTATAGATTCTTGTTTAGAAGGTGGAAAATGCTTAGGTCTTCTTTCATAATTATTCATTTCATAGTAAAATATTAGCGTGGAAGTTACCTCCATAAATGGCAAATGAGGATTTTTAAATTTATGGTAATCCTAACAGTAGATAGTTTGTTTCTATAAACTTCTACCTTTCAACATAGAGGTGTGAAGAAGGTATTGGACTAATATACATCACATGAATTCATTTATATAAAACACTGGGTTCAAACGCCAGGGCTACGGCTTGGAACCTCACAACCCGAAGCCATCTACTGAAGCTCCTCTGACCACATGACTGATGTACCCACATATTTTCCTTGACAGCTATGAAATGCTATGATGTGAGTAATAAGAGTTTTAGGGCTGGAATTCCATCTGGAGCCTCAGAAGCTATTAATTTACAGAGCCCACCGCTTGCTTGAAAGATTAGTAAGACCTCTACCATGGTTTCCTGAAAGAGCAGAACAGCAAGTTGTAGGAAATTTCCATAACATTTAGTAACAGTTATGCATTTTAGAAAGTACAAAACAGTATGAGATCTTGTTTGTGGAGACAGCAGAGAGGTGTAAAGCTAGAGACGGGCTAGATCCATCTGGGGCCTCCAGGAAAGGAGAAAAAAGGAATGAGGAGCTATCCCAGGAAAGGAGAAAGACAAAGTATAAGACATGGAAGACAAAAGATAAGAAAATTGAAAAAGTTAAAGAATAAGAATTCCAAAAAGGAAAGATTGGAAACTGAAGAAAATGAACTCCAGAGAGATTCCCAACACTTTTCCAGAACTGAAGGGCATGACTGCCCAAGGTTAAAAAGATCTGGCAGGCCCAGTACAAGCAAGAAAAAAATTAATTTTAACCAGACGAATACGTGGATAATATTGGAAAAGTCAGAGCCTGATGAGAACTATCATAGAAACAGCAAGCTTTGCTCAAATACTGCATGTCAGGAATGTCTTCTCTTCCCCGCTTCTTTTAACCATTTGTCTTGGTGCTGAATTCTGGGGCAGCATGAAACCACACTGTCTGTTAAACAGGACTAAGTCCAAGACATCCACTGTAGAATATGGTGCCACAGTGAATAACAGCATACTGTACATGGAAAATCGATCGAGTAGTAGACTTTAAGTGTTCTCACCACAAAAAAAAGCAAAGTGAAGTGTGTGTACGTCCCTTAGCTCGACTTAGCCAGCCCACGACAGACTCGTTCCCAAACATCGCAGTGCGCACAATACATGTTCGTTACTGTCACTCGTCATTGAAAGAATAGCAAACAAACATAGCAAACATAAACATGCAATGATGGATATGAGATGATGTGGCTGAGACATCTGTTACCTACTGATGGCCAGGGCTGATCTGGCTAATTGAGGTGGGTGTCCCCGTCCTCCCTCACTGCACATGTGTGTCCCTCCTCGGCAGAAAAAGATGACCACCCCGATAGAGGAGGACCGTTTCTCAGTCAAGGGTATATGAGTAGCCGTGCTCCCTGCTAGATCTTCTGAACAAGCACTCAAAAAGTATGCATTGGAGAGCCGGCCATACAGCTCAGCAGCATAGCGCCTGCCTGGCAAACATGAGGCCCCGAGTTGGATTCCTGATTTTACATATATATATATGCATTGAGTTACAAAACACATTTAAGACAGAAGCAAAGTTTTGAAATAGAGTGAAATGCCCCAAACATCAGGAGTTTAAACACACTCATATCTGGAAAGCAATGGGAAACTGGTCCCCACAGCCATCTGTGGCAACCTCCAAGCCCATAAATGTATCGGTACCTTGGTCTCACTAAAAGAGTTACTAGCAATTCATCCTAAGGAGATATTTCAAAAGCAAGTAAGCTATTTTTTGGCAATACTCACTGCAGAGTTACGGTAAACAGCCCAAGCTACCAAATTATAAGCATAGTAAAGAAAACGACGGCACTGCTAACCTGACAGAGCGGTAGATAAGCTATTTATAGCTTATGTTTATGTCACAGCATAAACAGATCTAAGACATTAATAAGGGAAACATTTACATATGGAAGTTTTACACACAGTCAGCTATGCTGTACCCACGTGACAGCACTTGACAAATGTTGTGAGGGGCTACGAATACCACTGAGCTCCCGTCCTGGGTGGAGAAAGATGCTCCCGTGGTTTACCCACCACCACACACTCCTGAGGCCTGCCTCAGTGGCCCCACCGGAGTCCGGCCCCCTCGGTGGCTCCCCCTCTTCCTCCCCAGCCCCGCTGGGTCTCTTCACCAGCCCCTCCCTCGGGGCCCCTTCCACCCACTTCCCCTGACTTCCACCCCGTCCCACATACGACTCCAGCAGGACGCTCCAGAGACGCAGGTGACAGGCCATGGGCTTCCTCACCCTTCCCTCAGAGGCCCTGCTCTGGTGTGACATCACTCTGTAATTCTGTCTTCGGCCAGGGCAAACGGCCACCCACAGTGGCTAGAAACAATTATTCACACCACCCCTTCACCCACATTCAATTCACCAGAAAGCTTTGGCCAGTCTTCCACCAAAATGGGCCCTAAAATATCCTTGCCGCTCCGGGGCTACCCCCACCACCCACCCGAGCTGCCGCGGGCCCGTGTGTGTTACCATAGTGGTCCACACCCTCTGGAACCCACCTGTCCTGCAGGAGACGTTTCCTTTTGAAAGAAGGAAGTAAGGTGACTGCAGGCCTCTTCCTGAAGCCCTCACAATGTCTCCACTGTACGTAAGGAGGACTCCAGAGCCCTGCCGGGCCCAAGAGCCTCCCGCCTGCCTCGGTCCCCTGCCTCCTCACTTCTGTATCCTGACCCTTGGGACAGCTCCTACGGCCCAGACCCCAGAACCCCACACACGCTAAGCAAATAAACACTCCACGGCTGAGCGCCAGCCACGGACCTTACATTCGAGCATTGTAAACTTTACTAAAACAAGAAAAAAAACAGCAAAAATAGGAAAAGCACAATCTCAGAGTTTGTTAGAAACCTGGCATTATCCGTACACGTAAGAACTCTTAGGGTATACAGAAGTCACGTCACTGAAGCAGAAATGACACAGAGAAGGTCACCATGGTTCCAGCAGGAGAGCAATGTGCACAGCCAAGAAGAATTCCGCACGTGGCCAACAAATCATGGTGACTGGAAGATCGTCAGGTAGGAAACCGCGCTGTTTTGGGGTCTTCATTTGTCGAGACCCGCAGGGAGCCCGTGATGGGGTGCTGGCTTACCTGTGAGCCTGGAGGCGGAGCCAAGCCGAGGAATGAATAAATGATGTTTTCTTCTTTGGCAGAGAAGAAAGAGTCAAAATCCTTGAAGCAAAGGAAAAGGATGTTTAGATACATCGCACACCCGTGAGCCAGCCCATTTACCTAACTGATTCTTCTTACTGATTGCGCATTCAGTAGGGAGCTAACACAGAAGCTAGCTCGGATCGCTTTGGCAGAGGAGATAACTAAACCCAAAAGTTAAGAAATTACTTTCACTGGGCCGTACAGCATCATGGAAACACTCACGCACACGCATGCACGCACACGCATGCGCGCGCACACACGCACACACACACGCACACGCATGCGCGCGCACACACACGCACACGCATGCGCGCGCACACACGCACACACACACACACACACACAACCGTTCATGCTCAGGAATTGCCAGTAAAATCCAAATATGCACAGTTAATGGTTCTTCTAAAAGTTTTACGTCTCTAACCAGATGACTAGTAATTTGGTCTTGTAGATCTGGATGGACCCAGCTCGGTCCCAGCTGGAACCGAAAAGGACAGGACGTCCCTCCTGTCATCAGGCAGGCTCGTCTCAAACCCTTCTGATAGCATGAGCCCCGGGACTGCAGAGGACCCTGCTCACAGAGGACGTAGAGCCGGGCTTGTGTGGCAAATGGGAAAAACTGCAGAGACCTGGGAGCAGGCTGGAGTCTCCACCCTACCCGGACCCCAAGTTCCCCTCCAGTCCTGGGATTTTCAAAGCTGGGAAGAATTGGGGTTTGTATAATTAAAATGCAGAAGACCTCCCCCAGGTCCTCTTAGTACTGCCCAGCTCTGTCATCAGGGCTGTAATGTGACCCCAACAGCGTTGCAACAGGCTCACAGGACAGCAGGTGTCTGTCCCGGCTCCGACAGGACAATCCTCCAACAAATGACGGCTGTGGAGTACACTCAGCTCCAATGCACGGTGACATCAGACTTAGCATCGAGCATCACACGGCTTGCATTAAAGCACCGACCCCCACAGCTTCGAACTAGACCGGGAGGATGTTGTGGTTGACCAGATATGTGAAGTTGATAACCCAGATCCACACTGAGTGTGGGGGAAGCAAGGATGCAGCTGAAAATCATGATGAAGTGTGGCTGAGAGATGGTGGAAACACACAGCCACAGTTTTGAACAACAAAAAAAAAAATGTCAACGCTGTTGGACTTCTCTGAGGACAAAAGAACCAAGCAGATTATGAGCTCTACGTCAAAGCGTCCAGTCCCGATCCGCCTGCCAGTGCAGCATTTGCTGAAAGTAGAGGTCAACAGTACTAACAGGCCCCACGAAGCGGATGGGAACAAGGGTTCCGGGGACCAAGCAGGCATTTACATGAGTGGATTTGAGGACAAGGTTTCCTGTGTCGTGCAGAGTTGAAAGGGTATGAGGGGAAGTGGTTGCTTTTTTTTGTTTGTTTGTTTTTTGTTTTTATGGGTACCAGGGATTGAACTCACAACCCTGCATTTGCAAGGCAGGTGCTTATGCCGCTGAGCTAAATCTCCAGCCCCTGTGGTTGCTTTTTTGATGATGCTGAAGTGAAAGTTACCGAAGAGAAGGACTTTTTGAATTCTCTTTCCCCTTCGACATCTCCCACATCCACTCCTCAGATGTGGGCGTGTTTCCCCATGTAAATGCTACCCTGGCCTGGCCAGCACTAGTAAAGCTGATTACAGCAATCAGTCCTTTAGCCTGTCTTTTAAAGCTCCTGGACATTGAGTCTTTCTGGGTTTTAACCTAATAGTGAGACTTGAAATACTGAAAAACCACATTAATAAGATTCATTCTTCTTCACAGGGACAAGTGATGTGCTAGCTCCGGAGAACAAACGTGTGTAGGTTCTTAACTGAATCAATCCAAAATGGAAGCTGTCAGACTTTTGGGTTTCTACCAGTCTTTTGTGTCTGCTTTTTAAAATAAAGCGCTTGTGTTTGTATTCTCCATATTTTGGAGAAATCACCTATGTGATGTTTATAGGTCCGTGCTTTTCCAGCCAAGAAGCAGAACCTCATTCAATAGATTTAGCTTCATCGTGAAGCCTGATCTCCAATGGGCCGTGTCAGAGGCACAAAACCTAGACAGTGGTGCCCACATCAGGGCGTGCAGCTCGTGCCTTGAGTCACTTTGGAGAGTGTCCCAGAACTGTCCCCTTTATCTTCACAAGAATTTTACATATATTTATGAAATATATATATGTATGAATGTATATATTCATACATATATATGAATTTTACATATATTTATATATTTATATATTTATATATTTATATTACATATATTTATGAAGATGATTCTCTATTCTATCACATCTTTTTGTAGCATAGACTAATTTGTATCTTTTCATACTCTTGTTCTGCATAATCTATGTGTAATACATCAAATATAAGAGAGATAGGACCAAAGGAGAGAGACCCTGGCGCGTCAGGACCTGCACCGTGCGGTTGACTCGGGGTGCCGGGAGAACAAGGAACTCTTCCCATCTCTGAGGGGGCGGCTGTGATCCTGCCTGCATGTGGGCTGAGAATCAGACATCTCATGTCGTCCTGTCCCCCATCCCGTATCCCCCCTCCCCCTCCCCCCTGCCTAGCAAGTGGGAGCCAGTGAACTACACATCTTGTGAAAAGATTGGCTATGGTATTTAGTATGAGCTCTCCATATGCAAAGATAAGGACAACCATTTGGAAGAAAACAAGAGACAATATGACAGATAGTGAAGATCTCTAGTTGTCTAGCTTTGAAATTTATGCTTTCTTATGTCCCATTCTGTTCTGTTTTATTGTGTTTAATTTTACTCCCTTTTAAAATAAAATAAATTTTTTTTAGAAAAGAGAGCGAGAGGACCTTAAATTTACCTTTTAAAGAAACCTGGGAGGTCAATAAAACTTACATTGCTTATCTATGTAAAAATAAATAAAAAAATAAAGTTGCGACCGTGAATTCAGGGTAGCAGTGCAGCACGAATGGAAACAGACACGAGGTGCAGAAACAGATCCCCAAACAGCGCACGGATGGCTATGAGCGAGCTGGGATAGGTAAGGAAAGTCTGGACTATTTAATACCTGTAGCTGAGAGGGCTGGGGTGCAGCTCGGTGGTAGAGCACTTGTCTCACATGCACAAGGCCTGGGTTCCATTCCCAGCACCACAAAAAACAACAAACAAATATATATATATATATATATATATAGAAACAATTAGTTACCTTTATTTTTAATTAGAATTATATATCTACCTCATGCCATTTGCCAAAAAAAAGCTAATTTTATTTAGCCCATCTTTAAAGAAAATATGAAGCCAAACTTATTAAAATTTTAGGTGACAGTATATGAAAATACATTTTTGATTTCAGGTTAAAAAAGAATTTTAAAAAAGCAGTAGAGAGAAGGCACGAACAAAGAGAAGCCACGAACAACACGTCTAACCGCGCGAGATGAGAGATTCCGCACTGCCACAGACACCAGGATGCCACAGAGAGACACGGAGAAGGGCCACGTATTCGCCCTGGCAACCAGGAGAAGAAAGTGCTTTCCACTCCCCACCCACTGGGTTCCCCAAAATGTCAAAGCTGGACAATGATCAGTGTCCCAAAGTGCGGCTGGTGGAAGCAATTCAGAAAACACCGGTATCAGCATCTGTCCCAGGAGCGCCATCAAGGACGACTTTTGCATGACAGCCAGAAGTTTGAGAGCACACAGCTGGCCTTCCCAGCAGAGCAGAGGACCGCACAGACCATAAACCACACCTGGGAGCATCAGTATAGCTTTCAAACACATGGGCCAGAGAAGCAAGATAAAGGATTCACCGGGTCAGAAAAACACATGGGCCAGAGAAGCAAGATAAAGGATTCACCGGGTCAGAGCCCACTTCTATAAAATTCAAACGTATGGAAAACGGATCAATACATTGTTTGGGTACACACACAGGCAGTAGAAGAAACAGAATGGTTAGCACGGAATTCACTCTGTGGCTATGTCTGGTGTGGACAGAGAGGAACTTGTCACGGAAATGTACGCAGTGGGCTTCTAAATTTCTGGTAATGTCCCATTTCTGTCCCAGACAATGGTGCCCATCATATCCTCTTGGCAGATTGCAAATAGATTTTAAGGATGTAAACTGGGAGCCAGGTGTGGTGGTGCGCGCCTGTAATCCCAGCACTTGGGAATCTGAGACAGGAGGGGCACCATGAATTCAAGGCAAGCCTGGATGACATAGCAAGACCCCATCTCAAAAAACAGACAAAAGCAGGGAAAATAGTTTGATTCAGGGACAGAAATATCCCGAGAAGCCCTCTCCCCGTCCTACAGGCGTCTGCCTTCTGTCTCCCTGACTTCCTGCACGCCCAGAGTGCCTCGCCTCTCTGCCAGATGAGTCACCCCTGGCTGTGCTCAGGCCTGGGAAAGCACCCAGCCCTTACCTGGACCAAGAGTCCAACCTGTCATCAGCAGACAGGCCTACCACTCCCGGCAAGGCTCCCCTCTGGTGTCCCCTTTCTCTTCTCCAGCTGCCTGCTGTGCCCCGGGGATAATGTCTTCATCTGTCCCGAACAAGGCACCAGGAGCTCGAGCTGGCAGACACACCTGACATCCAACCCCCACTGCCCTGGTGCCGAGAAATGGGCTCTGTGTGCCTGAGGCCTCCTTCCAGGCCGCCCTCATCAGGAGGACGTGACTGACCGGGAACCTCTGACAAGAGTGAGAAGATTTACATAGTAGTTATTCCTGCAGTCTACATGCCGGGCAGGAGAAAGGACACCTGGACTCACTCCCCAGCCCTGAGCCATTTTAACCTTGACATGACCTTCAGAACTTCTGTGTCTCTTGCAATGTAAGCCTACGATACCAATGACCATTTTCATCTACTCTCTGGAAACAAAGCTCTCTGCTTCATTAACGTACTTTTGTTAAGAGGATCCTCAGACCTAAGAAAAGCAAACGTATCAAAGCTTCTCAAAAGATAAACCACTGTGTCAGGTCTCCATCTGTAACAAAACACTTGAGACAATAAGCTTACACAAGAAAAGGTTTATGCTAGCTCACAGTTTTAGGAGCTTCCTGCAGTCCGTGATTGACTGGTTCTGTTATCCTGGGCTTGTCCCAAGGCAACACATCATGGAAAGAGCATTTGGCACAGCACAACCACACCCCTCATGGCCAGGAAGCAGGAGAAAGAAGTCAGGGGCTAAGGTTCCACCACGCCCTCTGAGGCCACGCCCCCAATGACACAAAGTCCTCCCATTAGGCCTCTCCTCTTAAAGGTCTCGCCACCCCCGGTGCACCAAGAGGGAGCCAAGCCCTTCATCTACAGGCCTTTGGTGGACATTCTGGGACCAAACCAACCCAGCTACTAATACCTCTCTGAAGAAAGAACTGAAAAGGATTTAAAATAGCTAACCATAAAATAAGGTGTAACTCACTGGATCCATACTTATAATAGGAAAACACATAAAATAAAAGTCAGTATCTGGGGGAAATAGTCTCTCCTCCACAATCAAAATGAAAAGAAAATGCTGCATAACAGAACATGGGATAAAAGATATCTATCATGTTTTATTTTTATAGCAGAAAATAACTGCACACCTTTCCCGTAGGTGTGAAACAAATGGAGAGTCACGTGCCTTAATATGCCCTTTACTGTACCTGGTCTAGATTTACATTTACTGTTTTCCAGCCCAAATTAAAAGAATGGTTCAAATAAGTTTGTAAAAGATGTGAAATTCTATCTTCACCAGGTACATACTGGAAGAAAACATGAAATGATCTTTTGATAATATTTTAATGTAGAAAGTTTTTCTAAACAAGCTTCAGAGTCCAGGAACTGTAAAGGGAAAAAAAATCAATACATTTGTCTACACAGAAAATTGAAAAATTCTACATTACCACGAAATATCCCTTTGAAGAGTCAGAAGGCACCTTTGGGAAAATATGTACAACACCTATATAGTCAAAGGTTACTTTCTTTGATATGTAAACACTCTTAAAACCAATATAATGTCTATGGCACTATAGAAAAATGACAAGACTATGTACAGGCAAGTCATAATAAAACCCACTGGTGCTGTATAGCATAACTTGAAAAGATACCAGGCTGCACACATAAGAAAAGAAATCCATCAAGGCAGTGAGAATCCAGTTTTCACTTAGCAGGTGGTAAAGACCCAGATACTTGCTAGACACAGGGCTGTCGACATCACGGGGGACTGGTCACCTCCAAACTCAGCAGATGGAAATGTGGGTTGGTGCAGCCACCGTAGAAGGCCATTGCCAGTGAGTGCCAAGGTACAGTGCACAGAGATGTACTGTAACCCCACATGTCCCTTAGGAATTTATCAGATATCCGTGCTCCGTACAGAGACCTGTCTCACAAGGAAGACTCCTGCACCTGACCTAAAGTCACATACACAGACCACCGGGCAGAAGAGTGAAGGGCAGAGGGGTAAACCAGGCGCAGAGCCCCCCTGAGCCAGGGCCCCATGAGCCGGTCCAGATGGCCACCTGCACAGCCCGCCTGGCTTAGGGTGACCAGGTCAGAACAGGAGGGAACTGTTCCCCTTTCTGCCCACCCCTCACCCCCACCCCCTGCAAAAAGAAACCCCCTAAGCCCTTTCCTTAACTAAGAGGAGACGGGGTTGTTTGGGGAAGGAGCGGGAGGGGAGGGCTTAGGCAGGGCAGGGTAGGGCCGGGAAGGAAGGGCTGGGTTGAAACCACGCAGAAATGGAGCCGGACTGTAGGTGACCCCAAATACGTGCTGACCACTGAAAGATTGTTTGGAAACAGCCCAACGCCCACCTGACTTCCAGCTAAGCAGCTGTGGAAGAGAGCTCAGCTGTCTAAGTTCACATGGCCCCAGCCTGCAAACCCACGCAGTGCCCCACACGCCCTTGTCCACCCAGGGCTTCGGAAAGGGGCCCTGTGTGGAGGTGAGGACGGCCGGAAGCAGACTCTGCCCCAAACCTCCGGGCAGAACCAACGTTTGTGGCTTCCCGGGCCGTGTGGTGTCGACGTGCTGGCTCTGCTGCGGTGTATGTGGGCTCCAGGTGACAGATAAAACAATTCCTGCGGGTGTGTCCCGAGAGCACTGTCCTCACTAAAACCCCAGGGGCAGGATTTGACCCTCACGTGCTTGACGGCAGGTGCTTTAGATAAAAATGTAAAAATAAAAAAAAAAAAAAACCTAGGCCAAAGAACAAGCAGTTGGGGGGGGGGGGTTCATACCAGGAATCAAACTCAGGACTTTGCGCTTGCCAGGCAGGCGCTTATGCCACTGAGCCGTATCCCAGGCCCAGAGTGACTGGTTTTGTGCAGCAAGAAGGTAACTGGGGACGGGATGGTGGGGAGGAGGCAAGAGTCCCAAACTCGACCCCCACACTCAGCAATGGCAATCACACAACTGTCCCCTCATTGGCAGAGACCTTAGGCCCCTACCTGACAGATGACCCCAGAGATAACTTCCAGGCCTTGTATCCCAAAGCCCTTGATCTGTTGATTTTTGCAGGGGTTTTAGGAACGGATCCCAAGGCCAGGCTCGTGCCAGGCACACGGTCCGCACTGAGCTCCCTCTGCCGCTGAGTCTCTCTTCAGCAGCCTGACCCACTAAGTGAGATCTGCAGGCTCCCAGGAAGCGGAAGTCCCTGCTCTAGTAAACCGCCAGACGTGTGCAACAAAACTGTTGCTAAAATCCAAACAAACCAGCACAGCTTTTAGCAACTAGACTGATTCACCAGCTTCCTCCTGCACCCACAGCGCCAGCACTTCTGCAGACGGAGCCAGGATCCAAGTGGACACTGACCACGCGTCCCCGTGGGTGCCCTCTCGGGCCCGCAACAGCCCACCACAAGTCCTTTCCAGCTGAGTGCGTACTTTGCTTGAGCAAGAGACTTGATTCTGCAGCAGAGGCCACGCTGGCTCCGGGAAGGGCACACCAAGAAGCCAGCTTGATCTCTGTACCACACAGGCCAGCGGGGCCCAGGAAGACGGGAAAGGCCAGAGCACCTTTCTCGTGAGCTTGTGTCGGTTGATTGACTTTGCAGGACTAAGGCCGGTAATCTGAGCATCTGTTAGATCTATTAGGAGCGTGACTGTGCGTGCAATGTGGTAAATATGGGGGATTTCCTTGTATCTTGTTTTTGAAACGCAATGTTATTCTCATTGTTTTGTTTTCTTCTGAATTATTGTTTCGTTTAATTCAATGGTTTGTTTTGATTGGTTTTATTCTGTTTTGTTTAATTCAATTTTACTATGTCTGAGGAAACAGATTAACAAGATCTATTATGGTAGACATTGTTGATGGCCTATTATCCTGTTTTGAAGTTTGTGTGTGTGTGTGTGTGTGTGTGTGTCTTTTTGAGACAGGGTCTCACTATGCAGTTCAGGCTGGCCTTGAGCTCACTCTGTAGCCCAGGCTGGTCTCGAGCTCACAACAATCCTCCTGCCTCAGCCTCCCGAGTGCTGGGATTACAGGGATGCACCATCACACCCAGCTGTTTTGAAGTTCTGTGCCACTTTCTCTGCTTTGATTGTTTTACTATGTTTTGTACTGCTGGGTTTTATTCTCCTTAAAATTAAAAAAAGAGAGAGACTCGATTCTTCAAAATAAGGCACAAAACCCGTAACACGGCCTCGGAACGCCT
>PVJX010038761.1:0-16130 GCA_004027295.1 Dolichotis patagonum
GCTTGAAACCTCTTTTGACATGCAGAAACTCTTTAATAAGATGTGGTCCCAGTTAATGATTCTGGGATATATTTCCCATGTAGTTTGGTTCTTGTTCATAAATTCTCCTACCCCTAGAACTTATAAATAATTAAAAAAATCAGACCCTCAAAATTCAAAGACCCAATCCAAAAATGGGCATCTGAAATGAATACACAGTTCTCAGATGAAGAAATACAAATGGCAAATAAATAAATGAAGAAATGTTCATCATCATTAGTCATGAGAGAAATGCAAATTAAAACCAAACTGAGATTCCATCTCACTCCAGAAAAAATGGCCAGGATAGAAAACACTACCAATATCAAGTGTTGGAGAGGCTGTGGGAATAAAGGAACTCTTCTGCACTGTTGGTGGGAGTGTAGACTGGTGCAACCACTGTGGAGGCCAGTCTGGAGATTCCTCAGAAAGCTGGGTTTGGAAGTCCCATTTGACAAAACTATTGGACTTCTGGGCATATTCCCAGAAGATCTGAAAACATCACACCACAGTGATATATGTGCACCCATGTTTATAGCAGCACAATTTGTAATAGCCAGATCTTGGAAACAACTTAAGTGCCCATCAACTGAGGAATGGATAAAAAAGTTGTGGCATTTTTATAAAATGGAGTACTACTCAGCTATAAAGAATGATCACATCGTGATATTTACAAATAAATGGACATGACTTGAGGCCATTCTCTTAAGCGAAATAAACCAAACTCACATGTGTAAATACCGTATAGTCTCCCTAGTATGAGAGTTGATAAGATTATATAAGATTTTATGGTAAGCATGAATCCCCATCTCATAGCTTTGAAGCATTTCAATGTTCTCAATCATCAGTTGGAATGGTTTTATTCTGTTTTGTTTGACTATATCATGTGTGATGATATGAACTGCTGCTTTGAAGAAAACAAAACTTTATGACAGGTATGGCTGATTTAATATCATCCTTCTTAAAAATCCTACCATGCTTCTATTTTTCCACTTTCATTGGTTCTATCTATTACATTGTGTCTTATAAGGATTTGAATATATGTGATAGTTTAAACAAAATTTTTCTATTGATAATGTGATATTATAGTACCCATTGATTATTTTCTGTTATTTGGTTCAGAAAGCCCTGTAATTCTTTCACTCTATGCATGGCTTTATACTATTTTGTTATGTTTGATTTTATTGTATTTGAAACTATGCTCAACTATAGCACAGAAAGAGATATTATGATAGCTACTGTTAATATCTGGTTGTTTTAATGTAAAGTACTGTGTTGCCTATGTTGTCCTGTTCTGATCTGCTCTGTACTGCCCTCTTTTGTTTTATTCTCTTTAAAATAAAATTAAAAACAAATAAAAATAAAAATAGTTATGCCTTATGTTGTTAAACACAGTGCCATTTTCTCTCTGCTTTTCCAAACTAGATCCACTAGTATTTTATTCAAATTTTTTACCTCATTCATTTTGCCATGTAGGAATTCCTTGAAACCTGCAACTTCTCTTCAGTGCCATTCTGCTCTGAATTTATGAATGGATATGGTTCTTTGCTGCCTCAGTATTATCACACACAAGGACTGCTTCAATTCACCAATCCCTGCAGGTTTTCTCATGAGCTATTTTTGAAATTCTCTAGTTCTCCAAAATTGGCATGGTGACTTCCTCTTCACATCCTCAGTGTGGCAATGTGCCCATATTTGGAGTGAGTCACAAGGCACACCAAGAAGATCTGCATTCCATGAGGATTTTACCTGTGAGAATACCATGAAAGAAGCTCGCATTTTTACTTGATACCTGCAATCTGGATATTGATGTAGATTTTCTTTCCTGTCCTGGTCAGTTTGACAGAAATCCATTTTGCCCTATTGCACCTCCCTGGTCCCCCACCTTGGGCTCTATATAGTGCACCAGGAATATCAGGGAGTCCATCCTTCAAGTGAGAAAATCCTTTCAAATCTGTATAATGATTCAAAACCCTGAATCAGAATGCAGTGTCCCCCAGCCCTCTGCCTTGTCAAAAGCTGTCATACACTGAAGACTTTGGGTACCATTTGTCTATGGCCAACTTCCTGCTAAGGATCTGGTGTGAATCAGGAAATTTTTTATCTTAGGGCCAGCACATTATTCCTTTCTGTAGATGGAGACACTGAAGAGGAAATCCTTGGGAATTTTCCAAACATCCATATTGGACTGAAATAGATCACAAGAGTCACTCTGTTGCCAGTTATCTGGACCAAGACAACATCTGAACCACCACCAAGAATCCTATCATGAAGAGGCTCTCCAAAAATTAAAAGACAGCCACAGCATGGCAGCCTGATAGCAGAAGGAAACACTCAAAATTTTCCTTACATGACCTTCCCTTCCAGCACAGTCCCATGCAAGTCACAGAAACAGAAATTCTTGGCTAAGATAGTATCTGAGACTACTGCTGTTAGGCTCAGCAGCTGCAACTACACAACACAAGAGGAAGCTGTGGCATTCACCCTGGTTCAACCCCTTTGATGACCCAGATACACAAACAAACACACTGGGCACTGGCAGAAGAAACCCCTGTCACAGGCTTGGTCAGTGTTGAGGTCTCCCTGCAGGCACCAGGAAGTGACTGTTGAACCCTCTCTGCTTGATGAAAGCTGCACTGAATGAGGATCCTGTGCACTCTAGTGTTTACAGTGGCTTGGGATTGTGATGAAACACTTCCCATGACTCTGCTTGTCCTCAGGCATCCTGTCTGATCTGAGCCTTCGGCTGTCAGGACCTTTCCTGCTGACAGCTGACCAGAGGCTTTCTCTAACCTGCTAAGTCATACATGGTTCTAGTGCAGTAGCTGTGCCTGTAATTGGATCCAGCAGCTTCCTGGGAAACTATACAGTGAATGGTGTTGGAGAACACTGCAAAGTGACTCTGAGTAGGATATAAAATTAACTAATTGGCTTTCTGTGTATATATGTGAATCTGTCCTAGGCATTGGCCCCTTGCCTGGTGACAGGAGCTGATTCATAGGAAGTGAACCTCTGTAAATCACTGGTTCTGACTGAGATCTGTTGTGGCCTGTGAGGCCAGAGATACCTCAAAAGGAAAGATAAGACCACATTTGAAGATACCTTGGCTCCAAGACTAGTTAAGTTAATACAAACTGCAGGTGAAGGAATCTCACTCCTGCAGTCATACTCCTACCATAAATGTCATCCTGGAGATAAGATGGCTCCCCTAATTTTGTTACGTTGAGAAGTATTTGAAGTGACTTCCAAGTTCCTGCTCAGTTCCTGTGCTTTCCTCAGTTTCCCCACTCTTTGTTTGGACATAATAATAAATATGAGCAGTCCAGAGAAGCCTGACTTTGCCCTCAGAATCTTGAACTCAGGTAAAGGGTTTTAACCCTCCTGGAGCCCTAAAATCAAACCACTTGTTTCATTTATTTAAGCCTTTGCTGTACACTAGTTTGGAAGATTGGGGATTTTTTTCTTTTTTTAAAAATTTAACTTAAAGAGAAACACAACAAAACAAAACAGCAAAAGGGTAGAAATAATACAGAATTTCAAAAAAATAAACAGTAAGAAATCAATAGTTGATAAGTTGCATATTGTCATCTTAGAAACAATTGTTCCAGTTACAAAATTAAAGCATACAATGTGGACATTCAATCAGTGAGCCTGAAAACAGATCTGTTCGGTGATCTAACAAAAACTTACTAATATGGTTATCAATCCTACACACTTAAATAAACATGCAGCCTAATTTTTAAATAATTGTTTTTTAGGGCACACAAAAGTAATGTATTGTATTTAATTGATGATGGTTGTCTCTATCTTGAGTCAGAAAAATTTATCTTGGCTTCTCCAGTGGTGAACTGAGATACACACCCAAGTGAACTTCACTGTATTTTACAAAAATACTAAGGTTTTGTCACTGTACTAGTACTGTACTAGTTTGTGTTTGGTACTGTACTGTGCTGTACTAGTGTACAGCAAAGAACAAAAGGTACTTTTGGTTACAAAAGTGCCAAGGAGAGGCTTCCCAGAGGACCATGGGGAAGAAAGCCAGTGCCTTTAGGGCCATCATCATCCCATTTGGTGGAGAAATGTCATTGTATTCTTTCAGCCCCCTGCAACAGAGGAAAAGGCCCCTTTCCAGGCCAAGGAGACTGTTCCATGCTAGCAAACAAGGTAGGGATGTCTGTGATTTTACAGAGACTCTAAGGTCCTGAATAAACTCGCTGAGAAATACATTACAAATGGGTCCTTACTCTAGAGAGACATTCCTTACCATACAAGGCTAAGGAGCGGTAGGATATGAGGGGAGAAAGACTCTATCTAAATCACAGAAGTCCAGTTGGAGACTCTGAAAAACTGAAAGACTGAAGCATGGAGAAACACAACGTCCATGACCATGGCAGACCCGATGTCGGGCTTGAGAAAGGCAGTAGCTTTTCTTTCATTTGTTTTGGAACCTGTCTGTGAAAATTGTGTCTGCTGTTGAAGAAAGCCTTAGGGCTCTGAATGCTCTCCTTTGCCTGGTGGCTGCTCCCCATGGGTTTCTCTCAGAGGTAGCAATTGGGCCATGGTGTCTTATGATTCTCATTTTTCTCCTTGTCCCTCAACTCCTTCCCCTGGTGCAGAAAGGGTGCCAGATTTGGGCCAGGCCTGGTGAAGCCTCTCAGATCTGCTTCCCCATTGTTGCATATTTGGAAACTCCATCTCCTTCAGTAACATCTGGGCCTGGGTCCTTCACCCCAGGAAAGGATCCAAGTATATAGTGCAGCTGCAGTGGTAACACACAACTCAGTGCACTGTCCAAACCAAGTGTTCCATCTCCAGGGACTATCCCAGGACCTGTCCTCCTGACAGCTGAGCTTCTTGGCAGTCAATGTCATGGCCATGCATTACTGTGTGAGAGACACAGGGAGGGACCACAGTGCAACCCAGATACAAAAGTACCTGTGGTGTCCATCTAACAGGGGGCCCAGTCCTAGCAGTGGATGCTCAGAAACACAGAACAAAGCCCCAGAAGCAGGAGAGGGACACATAATTCTGCTGTAGTCTCATGGAAACAGCCTCCTCCAAGACACTTGTTGCCCTCCTCAGCTGTGTTTCTTCCTTTACTATGCCCACATGGAGGAAGTCGCCTCACAAATCTACCTACTTAACTGGAATATTCTGAAAGAGTCCTTCATAAAACCATGGGACTCTGTTCCAGGATACACTGCACTGTTGAGGAGGCACTGGGCAAGCCCTGGACTGTGCCAAAGCACAAGCTACCATAGATCTTCACTCTAGTCTGGGAAGATGTTTGGTGGAATTTTTCTGCATCTTGAATTTCTGGATGGTTTATATTGTGTGGTCAAACTGTTCTAATGTAACATTTTCAAATAGTGCTTAAAGCTACAGTAAAATAAATCACATTTTCCATCTTTCTTGAGGAAACTGGGGAAGATATTATGTTGTCTGTACAATTCAAAAACATGCTTGAGAGGATTGTTGTCACAGAATATGAATGCTTTTTCCCAGGGAGTGAGTGTAACTCTCTGGATGCACCCTACTGAATTCTGGAGTCCAAATATGGTCAACATTGCTCAGGACATGAATGTTGCCTTGCTCATGTTTCTTTCCGCACTGAGTGTCCTACATGTTCTGCATGCAGAAAAAGAGTATTTTGAATGAGAATTCACAGAACATGAGTGTTAATTTTGTTTCCTTTTGCCTGCAGGTGTCCCATCCCAGTTGCAGTTGCAGGCATTGAGCATAGAAGTTGTGAAGTCCCCACACACTAACCCTGGGGACATTGCCTTGAGCATCAGGATTACTTGGCACTGGATCTGGCAGCCCTAGGGAGAGGTCTTGAGTGTCTGGGAAGGACGTACTACAGGTCCAAGTGGTATAATGAGTATGCAGCTTCTACTCAAGGCCAAGTGACTCTAACTCCTGACAGATCCCAGAAACACCTCTCCCTGCAGCTGAGCACTGTGATCTCAGAGGACACAACTCTGTATTACTGTACAAGACACACATTGAGAGGACATCAGTGCGATAAGTAGACACAGACCTCTCATGAGGCCCTCAGAACCAATGGGGACACTCAGAACCAGATGACACTAGCGACAAGCTTGTGGGGAAGGGACACTTACATCAGGGTATTCCCAGTATTTGCACATGGCTCAGAGTAACAAAGGTGCAACATGTAACTCCCTGTTGTGCCCTGAAGTGGTTTTGCTCCACAGATCAACAAGATAGATTTCAGAAGAAGCAATTTTATACAATTTAGGAAATGTTAGTTTTTCAGAGTTCATATCAACCCTCCAGGACAAGGGATTGTGCCCTGGGGGTTCTGCCAGCCCCAGTTCTCCATGCCCAGGTTCCACCTCTCAAATAAGGGAGCCAAGAGCCTTCAGGGGAGTTGAGAGTGCTCCAGGAGCTCAGGGTGCTGGAGGGGATTTGCCACACACCCAGAGGAAGCTTTGGAAAACCACTCAAATCAAGGAAATAAGGTAAAAGGACAAAAGGAAAGATCAAAAGGCAGGCTCAAAGCCCATCCCAAGAAAGCCTAGGATCCATGCACATAGAAGAAAATAGAAGCCATACACATGAAATGACTGAAATGCTATCAACTGAAATAAAGCAGCAACTAGGGG
Organism: Dolichotis patagonum; assembly: GCA_004027295.1. Classification (NCBI taxonomy): domain Eukaryota; kingdom Metazoa; phylum Chordata; class Mammalia; order Rodentia; family Caviidae; genus Dolichotis; species Dolichotis patagonum. The sequence goes on from PVJX010038761.1 coordinate 6,645, forward strand.
AAGCTATGGAGAAATTCAAATCAGAAATAATTGCCCCGGTAAAAGAAGAAATGACGTGGCTCTGAAGCAAAGCAAGCACATTGCTGTAGCTGCAGGTTTCAAACAGGAGCCTAAAGAGAATTCTTTCTGTGGTCTGTTGGCCATTTCAGAACTTTGGAAATGGAATGGTCAATTCATCAGAAAGAAATAGCAGGTGAGTATGGAGGGCTTTGGGGGGCCTGCAGGAGAGAGACCCTGGCACCTCGGGACCTGCACCATGTGGTTGACTCAGGGTGCTAGGAGAACAACGAGCTATTCCCCTCTCTGGGGTGACTGACAGTGTGGCACACTTTAGGCAGCCCAAAGGAGAGAGACCCTGGCTCCTTGGGATCTGTACCATGTGGTTGACTCAGGGTGCTGGGAGAAAAAGGAGCTCTTCCCCTCTCTGGGTGTGAATGAGAGTGTGGCAGAATTTAGGCAGCCCAAAGGAGAGACCTTGGTGCATCGGGAGCTTCACTGTGTGGTTCACTTGGGGTGCTGGGAGAACAAGGAGCTCTTCCCCTTTCTGAGCAGTGGCTGTGAGTGTGGCAGACTTTCAGCAGCCCAAAGGAGAGCAACCCTGGTGTGTCAGGACATTCACTGTGCAGTTGACTCAGGGTGCCAGGAGAACAAGGAATCCTCCCCTCTCCAGGAGGCAGTTGTGATCCTGCCGGCGTGTGGGCTGAGAATCAGACATCTCATGTTGTCCTGTCCCCTGTCCCATGTCCCCCCTCCTTCTCCCCCTGCTTAGCAACTGGGAGCCAGTGAACTACACATCTTGTGAAAAGATTGGCTATGTTATTTAGTATGAGCTCCCCATATGCAAAGATAAGGACAACCATTTGGAAGAAAACAAGAGACAAGATGACAGATAGTGAAGATCTCTAGTTGTCTAGCTTTGAATCTTATGTGTTCTCATGTCCTGTTCTATTCTGTTGTGTTGTGTTTAATTTTACTCCCTTTTAAAATAAAATTAAAAAATTTTTAAAAAGAAGAAATGATAAAAGTAGTGAAAGAAATACTGAACACATCTAGTGAAGACACAGCTAAAAAATAGAGGAACAAAGCAAACAGATAGACTCCCTGAATGAACACTATAAGAAACAAACATAATACATAAAGCAGATTCAAAGAGGTATACAGGAAATTAAAAATTCTATTGAAAGCTGTAAAATCCACCTCATGCAAACTAAAGATAGAATTTCAGACCTTGAAGATAAGGTCACAGCTGGTGAACAGGAAAGGAAAGATTTTTTAAAAATAACAAAGAATCAGGAAATAACAATTCAACAGCTGCAAAATGATGCAAAGAAAAATAACATAAGATTAATAGGGATAAGTGAAAAAGAAGGGAACAGTCCAAATGATATCAAGAGGATATGTACAGAAGTAATAGCTGAAAACTTCCAAAACATGAGAATAGAAACTAACATTTGGATTAGTGAAGCATATAGAACTCCAAATAGCCATAACCAAAATAAAGCTACACCCAGACACATAATAATCCCCACCCCAGAAATCCACCATAAGTACAGAATACTAAAAGCTGTTAGAGAGAAAAGACAGATCACCTATAAAGGAAAACCTATCAGAATCACAGCAGACTTCTCAACACAAACAATGAGGTCACACATCACCTATAAAGGAAAACCTATCAGAATCACAGCAGACTTCTCAATACAAACAATGAAGTCAAGAAGAGCATGGAGTGAAGTATTTCGTATCCTGAAGGAAAACCACTTCCAATCAGACTGATGTACCCTGCAAAACTATCCTTCAAATTGGATGGAGAGACATTGCAGGACCTGCAGCTGAGAGCTGGGCTGCTCAGGAGAGCTAGGCACACCCTTCCCCATAGGGAATATCACCATCCCAGCAGCTGAGAGCAGGGCCTGTTCTGGCCTGGGAATATTGCAGGACTGGCAGCTGAGAGCCTGGGATACTCAGGAGAGCTAGGTCCATCTTTCCCCCCACAGCAAACATTCCCCAGCCTAACAGCTGAGAGCTGGTCCTGTTCAGGACAAGGAACATTGCAGAACTGGCATCTGGGAGCTGGGGCTGCTCAGAAGAGCTAGACCCACACACACAGGGAACATTGCAGGGTCCAGTGCCAGAGGGTCTGAGGTACCTGGGTCTGCCACTGCTGGGCCCGCCCCTCCTCCAAGAATATCTAGGAAAGTCTGCCTCAGACATGAGTTGTTTGGGACCACAGATGCTGACCCGCCCTTCCACCAGGAACATTGGACTACAGTGGACAACCATGCTGGCTCAATGAGAGGCTCAGGCATCCCTCATGCAAACAGAAGACTTCATCAGGCTCCCGCCAGTGTGGTGAGTTTTCCACCAAAAAATGGAGGTCTGCAGTGGGAAAATATGGACAGAAGTGAAACTCCCTCCAAAGGTAAGGCCTTGAATAACCTGACAAGAGAGTAGGTAAGCCCCTCCCAGCACACAGAGAACATCAGACAGGTAGAGGAGTGTGCCAATGTTGTGCTGCCCAAATTTAGAGGAAATTAAAAGAACTTATGCGACCCCCCAGTGACTCAGTAGGGCCTCAGCTGACCCAAACACTATAGCCAGGGAGACCTGGTGACCTGCCACAACCTGAATATATAACAACAGCAGGAACTAAGAGTTGCCCTACATCAATATTTCTGGGCTAGTTAGCCCAGAAAGAATATAGGACTCACCCAACAGGCACAGTAGGAGGAATTCAGGAGACCAAATCTCCTCTTCATGGTGGTAAACAGCAATTTGACAAACATCAACCACAAAGTAGAACCCTGAAACACAAACTAATGAAACTTGTGACAGTTGGAATAGAAAGACCAGAAATTTACCCAAAGGAAAAAATGCCTAAATGAAAAGGCAAAATGCAATCCCAAACATCTAGTCCATCAGGGCCAAGTGCAGCCAAAAATGAAATAGAGGATTGTCTTAGTTACTTTTCACCAGTCACTGAGACAAAATACCTGATGCTCAAACACAGCAAGGCGGAAACTGGCAAGAGAGAGAGACACTCCTTTTTCCTGCCATTACATTACATCCTGGCTCCACCTTCTAGGAGGGTGTAGCACTGACACCACCAATCCAAGCACTAGACAATGAACCAATCACAAATGCACAATGCAAATACCTGAGGCCTGCGGCCCACCCACATAAACCATGACATTCCAACCCTGACCCCCAAAGACTCATGTACAACCTTTATAAAAAAAGACATTTAGTCCATCTCCAAAAGTTGCCAAAGTCCTAACATTTTCAGAATTGCTGATAAGTCCAAGTTCCAAGTATCCTCCACCACCTATGGCAAACTCTTAACTGTAACCCCCTGTACAAGTGAAACAAGGTTAAACATCTCTGAAATGCAAAGGCACAAAATAAACATTACCATTCCAAAAGTTACAAATGGGGGAATATAAAGCATTGGAAACAAAGCAAGTCCAACATCCAGCAAGGAGAATATAAAGTCCTAGAGTTCCATGCTCAGCATTTGAAGCAATATGATTGCAAGCTCCAAAAGGCTTGGGTGATTCCACCCCCACTTCACTTCTAAGGATATCAGCTGCTGCAGCTTCTCTCTTAAACCCTCTTTGCTCAGTTTTTGCAGCTTTCCTTGGATGGTCCATGTTCCTGGGTTTTGCAAATTTCTGGGGTCTCCACTGCACCTTTGACTTCATCCTTACATCTTTACATATTGCCCTCTCAGAGGCACACTGCTTGGCCTCCCAGGCCCTTTGCAATCGAGGTGGAAGCCTTTTCACACTCAGAACTTGTGTATTTTCCTGGCACCTAAAATCAGCACCATGTGGATGATGCCAAGGCTTGCTGCCAGCTGGAGCAGTAGCCAGAATTTTTGCTCTCTTGGCTATAGGGATCCAGTGCCTGGATTGCTGGGATCTGTTTACCTCATTGTGAAGAAAAGCTTTTCTATGTTGTCGCCATTCTGGAACCTCATGAGACCTCCTGTGCCATTCTGGAGCATGGTGCTCTGAAGCTTTCTCATCTGAGAAAATTCTTTCACTTTTGCAGTTTTGGGGCTGCAAAGGGTGGAGACCTGCTGCTTCCTGGGATGCCCAATGGCCATCTTTCTTATCTCTCTGTTTCTTCTCAGCAATCAAAGTCTCAGCTCTATCTTTAAAATCCACAGCTTTACTGGAGTTTTCCTTCTGGCCAAACTCACAGTGATTTAAATTATTCTGCTGGGCTCTTTGTTCTTGATTTGCAACATAGATCTGGCAAAAAGCCCCCAACAATAGCCATGCCACAGCCTCAATGTTTGTCTCCCTTGAAATTTTCTTTGCAAGATTAATCAGTTCATTATTCTTAATCTCAGGCTCAGGCAAATCTGGGCATGAGCAAAATGCAGACAAACTTTCTGCCAAGCCATAACACACATAATAAGGAGTCCAACAACAAATGCAGTCCTCCTTCCCAGCAGAAACCTTGCAAACCTGGTCTTTACTATCAGGCTTTCTATCAGCCTTCTGGTCTCCTGAGCTCTGACCACAATCTTCTCTACAGAATTACATAAGTTGTCCCAGCTCTGTGCATCCAGGTGACATATCCAAATCTTTCCAAAATCTGCCCACAATCCATTTCCAAAGCCTTTCAAAAAACATGGTCAGGTATAGTCGCAGCAATGACCACACCCCTCCACACCAAATTCTGGCATAGTTAATTTTCACTAGTCACTGAGACAAAATACCTGATGCCAAAATTTGGGAAAGGAAAGGTTTATTTCTTACAGTTTTTGGAAGTTTCAGTCCTTACTCAGTTGGCTCCAAGGCAGGTTGGCATGGCAGCACTGCAGTTCATGGTGGCTGCAAGCATCAAGGCAGAAAGTGGCAAGAGAGAGAGACACCCCTTCTTCCTCCCATTGTATCATATCCTGGCTCCATTCCTAGGAGGGTGTAGCACTGACACCACCAATCCAAGCACTAGGGAATGAAGCAATCACAAATGCACAACACAAATACGTGAGGCCTGGGGGCCACTGACATAAACAATGACAAGGACCCTAAAATGCATACACCAGAAATCTCTGAAAAGATAGCAAATGAAGTAAAGAAAGAAATCCATGAGGCTATAGAGGAACTCAAATTAGAAATGATATCTTATGTAAAGACAAAAGTAAAAACCTTAGTAAATGAGATGCTCAACATAGCTAGAGAAGAAATAGATAAGAAACTACAGGAGCATAGGAAATTGATTGAAACTTTGAATGAACAATGGAGAAAAGAAGCAGAATTTAAGAAACAAATTGAAAGAGATATGCAAGAAGCAAAACATTGTATTGAAAGCCTGCAAAGCCGTTTAAATAAAGCTGAAGATAGCATTTTGACCTTGAGGATAGGATTGCAGAGAGTGATCTTGAAAGGGTAGAACTGATAAAAACAATAAAGCAGCATGAAATGACAGTTGAACAGCTACACGATCTTGCCAGGAGAAACAAAGTTAGAGTAATAGGCATTGGTTAGGAGGCAGGAAGCAATGCAAAAAGATATAGCTAACCTATTCACAGAAATAAGGATAGAAAATTTCTGCTACATGGGGAAAAATCAGATATACAAATAAGTGAGACATATAGAATGCCACACAGTCATAACTAACATAAACCTACACCCAGACATATAATTATTAAGATCTCAGACATACAACATAAAAACAGAATACTAAAATGTACTAGAGAAAAGACACAACTCATCTATCAAGGAAAGCCTATTAGAATCACAGCAGACTTCTCAGCACAAACCTTCAGGTTAAGATGAGCTTGGAGTGAAGTATTTGAAGTCCTAAAAGAACACAACTTTCAACACAGACTGACATACCCAGAAAAACTGTCTTTCAAATTTAATGGAGAAACAATATACTTCCATGACAAAGAACAACTAAAGAAATTCATATCCACCAAATCAACCTTAAAAAGAGTGCTGCAGGACATCCTAGGTAGAGATAAAAATGACCACAATCCCCAGAACAAAAACAAAAAGAAATCACCAGGCTGGACAAGGAAAAAGATACAAGAGAGAAAAGCAGGAAACTAACAACAGTAACACGGCATGGCAAAGTCAAGCCAGTACATATCAGGTTTATCCATAATTGTAAATGGGCTCAATTCACATATCAAAAGAAACAGGTTGACAGAATGGATCAAGAAACAGGATCACACAATATGCTGTACACAAGAAACACATCTGACTCAAAAAGAAACTCATAGATTAAAAGTCAAAGGATGGAAAACATTATTCCATGCAACAGGAACCCAGAAAAAAGCAGAGGTAACTATTCTATGCTATTTGCAGACAATGTGAACTTCACACCTAACATGATTAAAAGAGACAAAGAAGGTCACTGCATACTCATAAGTGGAAAATTTCAAGACAAAGAACTAACAATTATAATTATATATGCACAAAACACAGGAACCCACAACTATAAAGACAGATACTTAAGGACATTTAAACCCAAAATACACAAGAACACAATTATTACAGGTGACCTTAACAGCCCATTGTCAAAGAGATATATCAACTAGACAAAAATTCAGCAAAGAAATAATAGAACTGTATCATACCTGTGAGCATTTGGACTAAGTAGAAGTTTACAGAGTGTTCCACTCAACCACATTGGAATACATATTCTTCTCAGCTGTCCATGGGACATTCTCCAAAATAGACCATATATTATTCCATAAAGCATTTTTAACTAAATGCAAAGGTATTGAAATTATCCTATGCATACTATCTGGCCATAACACACTGAAACTGCAAATTAAAGGCAAAAGAAAGTGCAAAACTGGCATAAATACATGGAAATTAAATAATAAACTTTTGAACACACAGTGGGCTACAGAGGAAATTAAAGACTAAATAAAGCAATACCTATAATTCAATGAAAATGCAGACACAAAATACTGTAATATGAGTGATGCAATAAAAGTAGTCTTAATAGGGAAATACATAGCAATAACGTCATATCAATCAAACAGAACAAGCACAAATAAACAATCTAATGCTTCATCTGATGCTTCCAGAAAAAGAAGAGCAAGTTAAATCTAAAGCTCATAGAGGAAAGTGTAAAGATAAGAATAGAAATCAGTGCCATTGAAACTAGAAAAAAAATACAAAGAATTAATGAATCAAAAAGCTGATTTTTTTGAGAGAATAAACAAAATTGAAAAACCTCTAGCTAATCTTATAAAGAAAAAGAAAGAAAAAAACCAGATTCATGCAATAAGGACTGAAAAGAGGGAAATAACCATAGATCCAATGGAAATTCAAAAGATGATGAACACTTGCATTGAAAATATCTACTCACATAAAGTGGAGAACACAGAGGAAATGGACAGATTTCTAGAAACATATGAACTACCAAAGCTCAACCAAGAATATATAGCAATTTTGAATAACCCAATATCAGCTATTGAAATGGAACATGTAATAAAATATTACCAACAGAGAAAAGCCCAGGTCATGACAGATTCACAGCTGAATTCTATAAGAAATTTAGAGAAGACTTGATGCCAATACTCCTTAAAGTATTCAATGAAATTGAAAAGAAAGAAATCCTCCCTAATTCATTACTGGAGGCAAGTATTACTCTGATACAAAAACAAGAGAGAGACCCAACAAAAAAGTAGAACTATAGGCCAGTCTCACTAATGAACATAGATGCAATGATTATCAATAAAATACCAGCAAATAAATGCAGCAAATCATCAAGAAGATTATACATCATGACCAAGTGGGGTTCATTCCAGGAATACAGGGATGACTCAACATGAGGAAGTCAATAAATGTAATACACCACATTAAGAGAGTCAAAAACAAAAACCACATGGTCATCCCAATAGATGCAGAGACAGCTTTCGATAAGGACCAACACACGTTCATGATAAAAATCCTTCAGAAACTCAGAATACATGGTGTCTACCTCAAACTTATAAAGGCCATCTATGACAAACCAATAGCTCAATATTATACTCAATGGACAAAAACTGAAAGCTTTCACTTTAAAATCAGGAACAAGACAAGGATGTCCACTATCACCACTCCTATTCACTATAGTTCTAGAAACACTAGCCAGGGAAATCAGACAAGAGAAAGAAATAAAAGGAATAAAGATAGGAAAGGAAGATTTAAATTATCACTTTTTGCAGATGACATGATACTCTATAGAGAAGACTTCAAAAAATCCATTAAAAGACTACTATAGGTAATAAACAAATTCAGCAGTGTAGCTGGATGCAAAGTCAATGCTCAAAAATCAATAGCATTTCTGTACACAAACAAGAAATTCACCAAAAGATAAATTATGCAAATATCGCTCTTCACAGTAACATCTAAAAAAATGAAATACCTAGGAATTAACCTAACTAAAAATGTAAAAGACCTATATGCTGAAAATTATACTATGTTTAAAAAGGAAACTGAAGAGAATATCAGAAAATGGAAAGATGTTCCATGGTCTTGGCTAGGAAGAAGCAAAATCGTGAAAATGGCCATACTTTACAAACTGTTATAGAGATTTAATGCAATCCCAATCAAAATAACATTGACTTATCTCACAGAACTAGAGAAAACACTCTTCAAAACAGCTGTTCATATCATCATGTATGATACAGTTAAACAAAAAAGGATAACACCATTCCAAAAATGTAAATTTCAAACCAAGAATGATTCAAAGAGATAAAGAAAGTCACTACATATTAGTTAGGGGAAAACTTCAAGAGGAAGAGATAACAATCTTAAATATATATGCACCAAATTCCAGAGCACCCAGCTATATAAAGCAAATACTAACAGAAATGAAAACTCAAATAAGCATTAATGCAATTATAACAGGAGACTTTAACACACCATTGACCCAAAGGGACAGATCAACTAGACAGAAAATCAGCAAAGACATAACAGAACTGAATCACACAGTGAACAAATGGACTTGATAGATGTATACAGAGTGTTCCATCCAACAACATCAGAATACACCTTCTTCTCAGCAGTACATGGCACATTCTCTAAAATAGACCATATACTAGCCCACAGAACACATTTAAGTAAATGCAAAAGAATTGAAATTATCCCATGCATGTTATCGGATCATACTGCTGTGAAACTAGAAATTAATGATAAAAGAAATTGCAAAAAACCTACAAACATATGGAAACTGAATAATACACTCCTGAGCAATCAGTGAGTCACAGAGGAAATTAAAGAAGAAATTAAACAATATTTACAAGTAAATGAAAATACAGACACAACTTACCGGATTTTGTGGGATGCAATGAAAGCAGTCCTGAGAGGAAAATTTATTGCATTGAGTTCCCACCTCAGGAAGACAGAACGAACACAAATAAACAACCTGATGCTACAACTCAAACATCTAGAAAAAGAAGAGCAAGCCAAGCCCAAAGCCAAAAGAAGGGAGGAAATTATAAAGATTAGAGCAGAAATTAATGCAATAGAG
>PVJX010038762.1:0-16119 GCA_004027295.1 Dolichotis patagonum
TTTTGAAGTCTTATAATGTCTCCAATGCTTCATTTTTATTAATGTTGTTATACACTGCTGAGACACCATGGTAACCATTGTAGATCACCTTGTATTGTGGTTTTATGTGACTTTTCTGCCTCATGCTTTTCTAGGAATTGTTTTGTTTTATCTTGCTTTGTTTTGTTTTTCCTGCTAATACAGAAATGATAGATATACATGTAGAGACCCATGCATGTGTAGAGCTTATAAACAGTTTACGAGAACCAACTATATAACACATGTTGAAATGAACAACTACTCTGAAGAAAAAGAGACATTACAATACCCAGTGCTGATTCCATAATGTCATGATGTGAAGTCCAGCAAAACTATCACTTTTTGTTCAAAGTGATCTTAGCTTGCTTTGCCTTGTTTAAGTTCAACACACATTAAGGTATAGACAGCTGTTTTGAGGAGAATGAGAGACACTATGACAGCCACTCCTGGCTTCCCTAATGTCTGGTCTTGAAGACCTGAAATGCCCTCCTCGTCCTGCTCAAATCAATTCCATACTAGGTTGTTTCATGTGAATTCCCTGTATGTGACAATATGGACAACTATTTGGAAGAAAACAAGAGTCAATATGATAGAGAGTGAGTATCTCCGGTTGTCTAGTTTTGAAATTTTTGTCTCTTACATTGCTTTCTTGTGATCTGCTTTGCTCTGTTTTGTTGTGTTTAATTTTACCCTTTTGATATAATTGCATGTATATTTGCATGGGTATGATGGATGACCATATTGCTGTTTTTGTCAGAGCGTGGAGCAGAGCTGTTAACAGTCTCACTGTTTGAATGTCTACTTTACATGTTTTAACTTTGTAAATTGAACAACTATTTCCAAGAAGTCAGTATGTAATTTGGCAAGCAATAATTTCTTAGGTTTTTTTGTTGTTGTTCTTTTCCTTTTTTCCTTGGAATACTGTATTGTTACTACCCTTTATTCTGTTTTGTTTTGTTGTTTTCTCTTTAAATAAAAAGAGTATTATAATACTGTTATATAATACAAAATAATAAAGAAAATACAAAATACTGTATGAAGAAAAATAAACAAATTAACCTGCATTTACTTTTTTTTTCTGCATTTACTTTTGCAAACTTCCATAATTGGTGTGAGGGAAATGAGAGAGGAGGTTTACTGTATAGGATGACTTTCACTATAACTAACAGAATAACTGATATCGATAGTATTAGCTCAGCTAATTTTTTTTCTTTTCTTGCAACTTTAACAAGGAACCTATCCAATGATACTTGCTTTTGCTTCCTTTTTAAGGATATATTTAATTGTCATTAAACAGATAAGCAGCTTGCATGGCTAAAGCCTTATTTAGGTTGTGCTTTTCTATAAATTTTGCACTGTTTGCCACATTGTACATATCTCCCTAATCTTATTTGAGTGAGTGATTTCTTTACCTTTTTCTTCTTTTACTCTTCTGTATTGGTTACTTTTTTTTCTCATTGCTGTGACAAAATACCTGGCATACAAAATGAAGGAAGGAAAGGTTTATTTAGTTCACAGTTTGTGGCAGTTTCAGTGCATAATCTGCCAGCTCCAAGGCAGAGTGACACATGGGAGAGGGCAACAGTTCATGGCAGCAGAAGACAGCAAAAGCAACAAGAGAAAAAAGAGAGTAGCACAGGGAGAGCAAAACTCTTTCCCTCCCTTATATAGTATGCATAGGGTGGGTAGGGCTACCCACCCTAGGATGGGTGTACAGTCACACCCATAATCCCAGCACTGGACCAGAATCAGTCACAAATTCTAGAAGCCTGCCCCCATGACTCCATGAGGCTTTAGGGGGACATCTAGACACAAATTATAACATTGCACCCCTGGGCCCCCAAAACTCATGCTCACCCTTTTATGCAAAAGACATTTAGTTTATCATCAAGAGTTGCCAAAATCCTAACAGTTTCAGCATTGCTAAAAAGTCCAAGTCCCAAGTCTTCTCCAAAATCTAAGGCAAACTCTTAGGTGTGAGCCTCTATATAAATGAAAAGTTAAACACTACCGACATTTAATGGCACAAGACAAACATTACCATTCCAAAAGATAAAAACAGGGGAATACAAAGCATTGAGACCAAAGCAAGTGCAAAATCCAGCAGGGCAAACATTAAGTCCTGTAGTTCCATGTGGACCACCTGAAACAACCTATGGCAGGTTGTAAACTCCAGAGGGCTTATATGCCCTCACCCCTACGGCACTTCCAGTGGTTGCAGCTCTCGTAGCTTATCTCCTAGTCCCACTTTCCTCCCTTCTTGCAATTTTCCTCAGGCAACCCACATTCCTGATTTTTCCAAACTTCTGGGGTCTCCACTGCAATTTTGGCTTCACATTCACAGCTTCACACATTTCCATCTCAGAGGCACAGTGCCTGGCCTCCCAGGTCTTCTTCTGAAATCTGGGTGGAAGCCTATTTAATCTCAAATCTCTTGCATTCTGCATGCACCTAAAATCAGTGCCACATGGATGATGCCGAAGTCTGCTGCCAGCTGGAGCGGTAGCCAAACTTCCTTTTCTCTTGTCTGTAGGGGTCAAATGCCTGGATCGATGGGCATTCTGAATCTGAATCTGAGGAACAAATTCTCTATGCCACTGCCATTTTGGAACTGGGTGTGGCCATCACTACCATTCTGGAACATAGTGTGGCTGCCAGCATTCTGGAACATGGTGTTCTGTGGCTTTATCCTCAAAGTCTTTCACTTTTGCAGTTTGGATTTACTGCTTCTTATGATACCCTCAGGCCATCTTTTATATTCTTCTGTTCCTTCTCAGCAATCGAGATCTTCTCAGCTCTAACTTTGTAGTCCACAGCTTTACTGGAGCTTCCTTTCTGGCCAAACTTACATTTTAAATCATCCTGCTGGGCTCTTCACTCTTGATTTTCAACATAAATCTGGCTAAAAGTCCCCAACAATAGCCATGCCATAGCCTCAACATTAGACTGCTTTGAAATTTCTTTTGCCAGATTAATTAGTCTACCATCCTTAATCTCAGTGTCAGGCAAAGCGTCTGAACATATGCAAAATGCACATGAACTTTCTGCCAAGCCATAATGCACATTGTCTGAACTCCAAAAACCAATGCAGTTCTTCCCAGCAGAAACCTCCCAAGCCTGGTCTTTATTGGCAGGATTTCTGTCAACCTTCTTGTTTTCTGAGCTCTGACCAGAATCTCACATACAGAATAGCCTAAAGCATTCTGGTTCTACTCTTTCAGGTGACGTCTCTGAACCTTTCCAAACTCTTCCCACAAGCCATTCCCAAAGGTTCTTGAACCACATGGTTAGGTATAGTTACAACAACAGCCCCAAAATCTGTATTAAAGTTTTACTAGAGAAACAGATGTAACACAAGACACACAACTATATAAGAAATTCATAAGATTGGCTTACGGTCAGCCACACAGTCAAATGAGAAAGCATGCAGAGAGTGTCTGCACGTTGGAGGCTGAAGGATTCAATCCAAGGTCTGGAGTTCACTGCAGTGTCCTGTGCAAGTCTGTATCAGGAGGTCAATAGGTCTGCAAGTCTGTATCAGGAGGTCAATAGGTCTGCAATGGAGTGCTCAAGAGTCTGCACTGGAAGCCAGGAGACAATGTCCAAGCTACAGGCGAAGACGAGCTCCTCTGAAGAACAGAACCTCATTTGTCCTTTCCTCCCTTTTATACCATCCAGGCAATGACCCTCCCTAAGGGTGTGTCTTCTACACCCTAATGTGTAGAATTGCTAAGCCAATTTAGTTAAGCATCTAAACTTCTCAAAGTGATGCAATCAATCAACCGCTACATCTGCAGATGAGATCTCTTTTATAACTTCTTGCTGTTGAGATGTAATCACCCACAATCCCACAGCAAGAAAGAGAGAGAGAGATGGTGTTGGAGGGTGATGACATTGACTCAGTTGTTATCATGTGACATTCGGTGTCATGTGTACTACTTGTGTTGCAAGACATCACTCATTTATCAAGTTAAAATGTATTGGAAATGTTCACTCATCTTTCGGAACCCTCACAGAACAAGTTACTCACAATCCAAGTTTTTACTATATTTTTATCTTTCTTAGTTTATTTCATCAATGCTATAAGATTCAAGGTAGAGATCTTCAATTACCTTGGTTAAATTTATTCTTAAATATTTCATTCTTTTTGATGCTATTACAAATGGGATTGTTTTCTTAATTTCCTATGCTATGAAAGCATAAAAAACTCAACTGATTTATCTTAATTTTGAATACTTCCACTAATTTATTAGTTCTAAAGGTTCTATTGTGGAATCTTTAGTTTTCCACATCTAGGACCATGTCCTTTGCAAATAGAGATGGTTTTAGATCTTCATTTTGGTATGTGTGCCTCTTTTTTTTACTCTGCTCTTTTTTACCCTGTTTGCTCTAACCTGTTTGGCACTTCTAGTACTATGTTATGCAAAAGTGGTAAGTCCTGATATCTTTGCCTGTTTTCAGATCTTATAGGGAAATATGTCACTTCTTCCCTATCAATCACTGTGTGATTTTCATGAGTGGACTTCACTGTGTTGAAGATATTTTTCTCTACACATTTTCTAAAGAGTTCTTAGGAATAGACACTGAATTTTATAGATGCTGTCTCTGTACCTATTGAGATGGAGGAGTACTTAATGGAGGAATAATGGAAATAACTTAATGGAGATAACTCTCATTAAGCAAAGCAAACCAATGATTTATATAGGATTGTGAGCAAGAGTTTATTTTGGATTATTTTCAGTTACAGAGGTGGGAGGGGATTACTGTCACTTAGAAGTATGCTTTATGTTCATTACTGAGGGGGCAGTGGGTCAGTTCAACCTGAGAAGTGGTTCATTGCCATGAGTCAACCACTGATGAGCTACCCCTCAGAGAATGAGCTATCTCTCTCTCACTGATGTGTCCCAGAGGCATGTTCACTGAAGTGAGTTTTCATTGATCGATTAACCATGTCAAAACCAGTTCTGATGTTGACTCGATAATGTAGCTGAAGAACAATTCATCTTTCCTGGGAGTATGGACTTTTGTATATTTCTGCTCCCCCCTTTTGGTCTTCTATCAGCCAGGGAAGCAGGGCAGACCACCAGGGATTTTCCAGATGTTTACCATTGTTGCTGGTTCTTCTACAGGCAAGTTTTTGTGGATCTGATTTTCGGTCTACATGTAGAAAGGCATACCCTTATTCTGGTTTTGTCTTTGAATCATTTGTCAAGACATTTGTTAGGAGCATTGGCTGTGTAGATTTTAGACTGCGTAATGGCAGCAAACTGTGCAGCAAACTACTGTATCACAAGTATTACAAGAAGAGACTTGAGGGCAGTCTAGTGGAATGATCTGACTTTTCCAGGATTGACCATGAAAACTAGTCCTTAATAGATTGTGTTTTCTTTTACCAGGATAGAAATTGCACTATTAGTCCAGGTTCAAAATAAAGTTGTTACCCTAGCAATGGCATGGACTCTCTCTAGTTAGCAACAGGAAATTCAAGGCTATACTGTTATCCATAACTACATGAGCAAAAGAATTTAAACTGGTCGATTGTATTCCAAAGGTCTGGACTTTACTATTTGCTGTGTCAGCCAAAGTTAGGGACACATTTTTGAGGACCACCAGAGGTGAGCGGCACTTCTTGGTGGAACTGTTATCCTCAGGAATCTGTTGCATTCATGTGCATTTTCACATCTCAGAAAGAGCTTTATCCCTGCTAATTCTTTACAGAATTTGTAAAGTCCCCTAGGGATGGTGGAGAGACATGTGAATTGTCTAACTACAGATTGGTAAAATATTTAGTTCTGGGACTGGCTGTCATTGAAGAACCTGGTTCCCACATAGGGAAAAGCAACAGACATAGTCTCTGTGCAGCTATTGGGTGTATTGTCTTTGAGTCTCACAATGAACGATTGCTGTTACATCCCAAGAAAATTTGCATCCTCTTCTCTCTCTCTCTCTCTCTCTCTCTCTCTCTCTCTCTCTCTCTCTGTGCAAGGACACTTTTTCCATTGTTTTGTTCTATCACAATTGCTAGCATTACTATGACATAGCTCTACACTATACTTCAAATTATCTGCCCAACCAATAGTTTGGGAGAACTAAATGATTAATTTCAGATGGATATCATCATTTAGTAAGATCATTTAGTTGCAAGAAAAAAAAATATGATCAAAGGAATAGAAAACAAAATTATGCAAAGAGATAACCATGATCTTAGGAAAATCTTATTTTCATGGTCTTAGGCAGAAGTATTTGCTCTGAGCAGTAATACCTTTAATACAAGGATTTTCCTTGAACCAAACATTTCTGGAGAATTTTAGCTTAAGACACCTGTATTAGTCAGATTTCCATCACTGTAGCAAATGCCTGAGATAAATCAACTCAAAACAGAGAGCAGTTTGTCTTGACTCATGATTTCAGAGGTTTCAATCTATGGTCACTTGGCCTATGGTAGCATCATGACAAGAGCACACAGAAGATACCTGTTTGCCTGTCAGTGGCCAGGAAGCAAAAAGAGAGAGGAGGCACTGGGGTCCCAGTCTGTCCTTCAAGGACAAACCCCATTTACCCGACTTCCTTCTACTCCTAAAGTCCTAGCACTCCCAATAGCACCATGGGCTGGGGACCAATCCTTTACGACATGCACCTTCAGAGACATTTCTAATCTGAACTAACAAGTATTTGTCCAATTCTGTGTATTTCTTCTTTTTTGGTGTTATTTTTCCTTTTTCCTCTTGATTCCAGGAATTGAACTCAAGGTGTTTCGTTTGCTAGGCAGGTACCCCACTGCTGAGCTACATCTCTAGCCTGTGTGTACTTCAAAGCCACAGATTATGGGACTCTCATGGTTCTTTCTTTCCTTCTAACTGCTGTTAGCATCTGTTCACTTGTCATTGCTGTCATATTATGTTACCACATTGTAAATACAAGATTATACATGTAATCGTATATGCATATGAATGGTACACACAAGATTATGTGCAGACAGTTATACATATGTACAGATCATGCATACCCTTACACTTTATGTCTTTAGCAGTGTCTCCAATTTTTCCAGAATGAAACTCAGGGTCTCTACCACACTCTGGGTCTCTACCATTCCAAGCAATGGTCTGAGATCTGACTTCCTGTTAAATAAGGGGTTGCTCCCAGGTTCATTAGATCCCTTGGAGCCAGAATGTCCTAAATATGTAGCTACTATTGGGGCAATTTTAGACATGTGGGATCATCTGGATCATTTGGTTAATGACCTTTCACCTTATTATGTTTTCCATATATCTTCTGAGTTCATCTCATCCACAGAGTTTCTGGACATCTTCTTTACCTCAAGTAAGTGATGAAAGATTCTCAGTAGACAAATCCTATCCTTGCACCATACTGATATTAGGCAATTTTGATTAAGTTGCTTAACTTCTTCAAGCCTGCTTTGTTGGGGGAGGAAATGTTTGTTTGTTTCATGGTACCAGGGATTGAATTCAGAGCCTCACACATGCTAGGCAAGCACTTTTCCATTGAACTAAATTCCCAGTCCACCAAGTCTTATCTTAATAAGCATAAGAATGAAACTGACAACAACATATTAGTAAATCATGTCAAGAGTATTCTGTCAAATGCTGAATGGTATGCCTGACATCTAGTAGTGGCCAATAAATAATAGTTATAGTAACTACTGCCTGCAGTAAATGGCAAAGGTCTGTGACACTTTAGTGCCCTAATAATGCTGTACCCAAATACCTCATCATTAGCGCCCACTATGATTTCACTGAGGAGGCATCATTGTGCAAGGGCCACTCTGCCCTCTGTGGTCAAAGGACCACATGGTTCTACTTTCTTCATTCCTCCCATTGTGCCTGTGTACTGATGACGCACTGCTCCTGGACACTGCCTTCCTCTCTCTGTGGAGCAGGTACCTATTCTTACATGAGAAACTCTGAGAACAATGCCCAGAATACATTCTTCTTACATGGCCTAAAGATGAAAGCATAAAACTACTGGACATAGTGCTTTACATTGACCCTGAAGGTTTGATTTGAATTGCAAAGATGTGATCATTTTGGCTTCAGTTAAAATCTGTGCTAGCTTTTTATTGTGAAAATATTTGTCTTTGAAAAACATACTGTCATGGATACCATAAATAATTCAAATTTTGGTGAAAACAGTCTATGCCAAGGGGCATATTAGTTACAAATTGAATTTTTTTTCGTGGAAATCTATAAAGTGCCTTAATATAAAGACACAAAAAAGACATGAGTAGGTTCTTTGCTTAAGTGATTCACTGTTCGCACAGTTCTTGGGTGTCTTATCAACTTTACTGCACAGTGATTGGCTTTCCATTGGCCAACTTCCTGGAGAGCTTACAGTAAACAGTCTATAAAGCCTCTGAGTAGATGATACCCTTCCTGAAAATGCAGGTGTTTAAACCATGGGTTTTTCTTTTGGCCTTTTTCCTGAGGATGTTCTTTGGAACATAACCATTTGTGTTCTGAAGTGCAGGATGGAGTGGCAGTGATTGTGAAATGACAAAAACCATTGCGATTCTCTGGGGAAAAATAGATGGAGGGGCTGCGTGCATTGTAAGAGGCCTTATTTTGTAAGACAAGCCTTTTGTCATCTGCTCAGTGAAAGCTCATTTTAAGAGACAGTTAAACTGCTATAATCCTGCTTGCCTATGAGAGGCAGTCCAGAAAACTTAGGGTGATATATCCTACTGCTATGGAAAACATGAAATCCTTGTCTTCAACTTTTTAATTTCCATTTTATGAATCACAAAGTAGAGAATGACTGAAATGCAGACTCCCATTAGTATATTTTTGAGAAAAGTAAGACATCCTTGGTTCCACCTCATGGAAATCTGGTCATGAGGTCTTGTTGAACACTTCTGTTATAAAATACTGATTTAAAGATGGCACCAAGGTGAGCTCTTCAAGAAACAATGAGGGCAAGAAAAACTAGCAAGCATTTTGTATTGTACACTATTATGTTTTTGGAAAAATGATGCTTGCTTCTGAATTCATAAGTATGCTTTGATTTGTCATCAGTGTTTTGGAACACTCAAATTGTATTCAGAAATCCCTTTGGTTTACTGGGTCAGGCACCATTGTGGGAGCTTTAGAGCTGCATCACACTCCCCAGCTGCCCCTCTGCCCCACACAGCCCACCTCTGGCCCAGTGTCAGCTCCTGAACTCGCCTCCCTTACTTGCCACTGTGGTAGTGCCGCCTCCTCTGGGTTGCCAACTGCTTTAAAGCCTGTGAAATATCCTGTCTCTTCATGGGTGCTGCATGACCTCTTGGCAGGATGAATTACAATGGTCCTTGCAGCAGCAGGCTGTTTGACTTGTCACTGCCTCATCACTGTAATTCAACCATCTTGGGAAGAGACCACGTCTTCTTCATCTCTGTGTCTCTTCCAAAAGCCAACTAGGGCCTGGCTTTATGTGGTAGTTACTTGGTAAATACTGGTTTAATGAACTGAATTTTCTCATCTTCACAGCCTGCCCTATTTTTCATCATGTAAAACAGGACACACACACACACACACACACACACACACACATCAGTGGTACAGCTCAGTGGTAATTTTTTTAAAAAGGGACTTTCCATTTCCCTGTCAAGGCAGACAGGTCATGGTAAGGCTTCCTACACATCTAATGTTCCAGCCCATCAATGTTGTTTTCTCCAGGAAGCCATTTTGTGCCTCATTGCTTTACTGAAAACATAACAGCATTGCGTAAGCCTGACTCTCAGCTTGAATGCCATTAAAGAGTAATGAAGGGAAAAGTTACATAAAAGGCCTGAGTTATTATAGTAAACGCATTTCAAAGATCACTTCAGTGGTGAATTATTTTATGAGATAAAAACAATCAGGTTTCACTGTGGCAAGATTTTGCCTTTTTCTTTTGATAAAATTCTAAGCAATTTCTAAGAGTTTCTTGAATTACATAAGTTGCTTATTAAAATGGCAGATTCTCCATCCTCACTTTTCATAAATTTCATAGAGATCTAAAGTGGGACCTGGAAATCTGAATATAGAAAGCATCGGGCAATTCTGATGTGAATAATCCATTAAACCAAACTTCAGAAAACACATACTTTAGGAAAGTGACAAGGTAATAATATGCTAATGGAGATGGCATGTGCTTAACATATTTACTAGGCAAGAATTACATAACTGAATCCCTAGGCTGGTTTTTAAAAGAGACACACAGATGAATAAAACAGTGTCTCTTTCTGTAAACAGCATCCGAGATTCTAGGAAGTGGGTAAGATTATTTGGTCCAAGCATCCTGCCATTGATAAATTATCAGAGCAAATTCTCTGGTGTTTCCTGATCTAATTGCAAGGGTGTTTTAGGCTGAAATAGACATTTCTTAAACAAATGCTAAGTAAGGAAAAGCTTACATGGCCAGAGAAGTCAGACAAAACATAGTGCCTCCTCATTTTGAGGAATGAGTTGGATTTACAGATTCAACAGCTTCTGAGCTTTTCAACGGTGCAGAGTCGTTCACTAGGGTGTTGCTGTAAATCTATCAACTATCTCCAGCTAAGATATGAAGGGTGTTAAAGCTTTCTTATCTGCCACTTTAAATGGAGTTCCAGAAATAAGTGTGCTGAAGACCAGAGTTTCCCTGTGGCATCCAGATCACAACCTACCTAGAGTAACTATAATCACTGATATCCTGAAAAGTCAGAGGTCCTGCATCCCACATATCACTGTGACCATGAGTTAGGAATTACCCTTGATTCAGCCAATGTGTAATTCCAGAACTCTATTTTATTGGGTTTTATATTCATCTTTGGTTTCCCAGAGGAGTAGATTCTGAGTATCTTAGGAACAAAAAACAGAAGCAAAACAACAAAAAGCTGAAACTTGTAATTCTGTAAAACCAGTACAAACATGAAGTGGGCATACAAAATTTACTGTTAGATTGTGCAAAAATAAAAAGAAGTTTAAAATGCTTCTGATTCAGGGTGTATGGAAGCTTCAACAAGGTGAATGCACCAGTGAGCAGTGCTAATAGTGTTCCTGAGAATAGGAGTGTGAGATGGCAAGAAAGCACTGCTTGACTGGGGGTTAGCTGTGTCTGCAGGAAAGTATCGTGTTACACAGTCACTGGGGTTTGTGAAAAGAGATGGTAACTTGCTAAAACACCATGTCAGTAACAGGTCACTTGAGAAAGAAAATATTAGGCGTGCCTAACAAGCCACCTGTTTCCATGGCTTGTTATGAGAGTGGATCACACTGTGACTCCTGAACTCTAAGGAAATGTTAAATTATATTTGGTTTCTTCAAGTCACTAAGGCTGGGAACAACATCATATCTTAAAGAGTTGAAACGGAAAAAAAATGTCATGCTTTAAAAAAGAAAATACCAATTTTTAAAAAAAGTTCTGGCATTTTGAATAAAGTGTATTATCTTTCCTCAAAATCAGTTTATCCTAATTCATTTATGTGATCAATTTTTATCACACTCTCCTGTCATTTCTTGAATATGGAAATGAGTACAAATGAATCATTTTCTGTAAATCATCTTATTTAAACACAGCATAAATTTTCCAGGCTTCTTAGACCTTTTTTCTTTAAATTTTCATTTAACAAATACCATGACGCATCCTCTAGAAGGAGGTGATGACTGGCACTCGGGAATGGAATAATGCACTGTCCCTGTCCCTCATGAGCTTATGTCTTGTGGATTCTTATGGGACATAGTGGATCGATGGTGTCCTACAGGGCCACTTCACAAAGGCACTAGTGGAAACTTGGCCAGTGTCCTGTTAGCAAAGGCTAACGATCTGTAAGCAGGCAGACATGGGAAAGGATGAACTCCGGCAGGCATACACATGCACCATGGCTCTCTAGCTCTCTGTATCTGGTTGAACTTCCTGTGCCCCTTGGAACCTGTGTGATCAGCTGAGCACTGAGGCCTGGGCTAAGGGTGAGGAGTTGGTCACCATGCATTGAGGCTGGTTCGTGGCTTTATTATTTGTACTGGGTGTAGAAAGTGCTGGGGATCCAGATGCGAATTCAACATCATTCTGCCCTCAAGCACGTAGGGTCTAATCTAATAGAGAGTTGCAGATAAATGGATAGGCACATGATCGAGATAGATACACAGAGGCAGTATGTTCTTACAGGAACTTTGATTTCCATGCAGAGGACAGTAGACACTCAAAGCAGAAATGCCAGCAGCCTGAAAAGGAGGGAGGAAGGAAGCCAAGGGATGTGAGGAGTGAGTCAGGACAGGGCCTGGGGGGTGTCAGGTGTACCGTTAGCAGAAGACATAGGTAGGACTGGTGTGAAGATGGCACAGGCTGCCCAACTGGGTGGCTGAGAATGATGGTGACATTCTCCTGGGGCTGTGACACGCACAGGTCACCCATTAAGCTTGTTCCTACCCACTCACCATTCCCAGACTCTCCCCAGCCTTGTTCTCTCTTTCTGTGCTGGGCTTCAGGACTGCCTAGACCCTGCAGGAAAACCCAGCATGAGGGCAGGAAAGAGACAAGGAAAGACAGGCCCAGGGCTTGACAGGCTCAGACCCAGTTAGAAACCCAGTCCACTCCAGTGCTGAACTGAGACATCCTTGATGCTAACTGGGAGCAGACGGGACAACATTTTTCAGTAATAGCTTACTCAGTACCACCCAGGGGGCCTCAGCTCCAGAGCCTTCTATCCAGCTCTCTACATTTCCACGTAGAAGGAATAAGACAACCCAAACGCTTGATTTTCCCTCCAAGCTCTAATAAAACTTGGTCTTTCCTTCCAGTTGCTTTATGTGTTTTTCACAGTAATCTGTTTGGAGTCACAAACAAAACGCAGACAGATAAGGGCCAGGGATTTGGCTCAGTAGTGTAAGCACCTGCCTGATGAGTGCGAGGTCGTGAGTTTGATTCCCAGTACACACACAAAAAAAAACACAGACAGATCACTGTATTTTCTTAGTTTGCTGAGAAAAAACTGTCACAAGCAAACAGCAAGTACCAGTGGAAGGTCTGGGAACCCAAGGCACACAGTAGGTCAGTGTCACTTGACCCCATCCAAAACTCAGTAAAAGGCAAGTAAAGACTTTTGTTTGAAAATAGCCAAAAGCCTCCCTGTGTTAGACTGTGGAAAGTGACAGTTCATGTTTTCTAAGGTTTTAGTTTCTAAGTCTGGAATTAAAACGAAGGTGTAAAAAGTCAGCTGACAACTCATGAGAATGGATTGTCACAGCATTGTATCTGCAGCAGGGAGATCACATTTGCTATCCACATCACAAGGAAGCCTATGCCCACAGATACATGGCCAGTTTCATGCCAGGAGCTTCCAGATTGCAAAGCCCTGTACTGTCCACATGACCACTCCCACCTCTCACATGTTCGTGACCAAATGAGTGACTCTAGGTCGTGTGAGAGGCACAAGGGCTGAGAGAAGGCTCTGCTGACTTCTTAACCCTTTGACCTTCCTTGTCTCTCTACCCACCCTCAGGGCAATTGACCCAATCCAAACTATCAATTATAAACATAGCAAATCATTAAATTGTGAGGAATCAAAGGTAAGGTTTCAGTAACTTTAGTAAGTACTGGTTTACTTGTAAACATCCTAGAATAGGAGAGAGAATAAGAGCTAGGCATGGTAGTTCGTGCCTGTAATTTTAGCACCCTGGGAGACTGAGACAGGAGGATCAAAAATTAGAGCCCAGCCTGGTCAACTTAGCAAGATCTTGACTAAAAAGGAGGAGGGTTGGGGATGTAGCTCAGTGTAAAGGCCTTGGGTTCAGTCCTCAGTACTGCAAAAAAGGGAGAAGAAGAAAAAAGAACAAGAACTGCCACAAGTACTGACTGCATGCTGGCCATTTTATGTAGAGTTATCCTTATATGTCAGTACATGAGAGTAAATATATAAAAGAAAATTCCTATAGAAATTCACAGGGATGAGTTCCTCCTTATCCTTTTGCTGTACGTGGTTGTCTAATAGCTTAATCCCTACAACAATTTATGAAATTGGTGTTATCCTAAATTTGCAGATGGGAAAAACTGTGGCTTAGAGGAGTTAGTTTTACCTTGGAGCACACACACACACACACACACACACAGCCATTCCCTCCTGCGTCTGGTTTAGCAACACAAGCACTTCAGGAACCTTCAGAAGTGTTACAAACCTCTCTCTTCCTTTGGATCCAACCCAGGGGAGCATAGACTATGTCTGCCACCTAGAGGCAGCCCTGGGGTTGAAGGGCACAGGGGCCTGGCCCGTTGTATTCCAGGGCTGCTGGGTTGTGAGTCCTGGGGGACTGTCAGAGAGGCACCAATCCCCGTGTCCTCCCCCAGCTCCCAGAAGAGGCTGACTCCCACAACCCTCAGAAAGAACCTAACACAACAAGAGGGAGTCTTCATCTTCTCAGAATGAAAACGAAGAAAGGAAGGCATTGTCCTCTTCTATAATTATCTCTCTGTACTCCATCCCCAAAATAATCCAGGTCTTTATTTTGCATTTGAGGTCCATTTGTATATGACTTGCAAAGATAATTTCCATTCATTTGCCTGTTTTTGAATAAAGAAAAGTTCTGCTCAGAGCTTTTGATAGCATATAAATTAAAGATATGGAGGTATCTCATTGACATTCTACAGATGTGCTGATCCTACCCTAGGATCTCTCTCATCAAAAGACTTCTCTTGTAGTGCTGGTGCTGACTTATTAATAAAGATCATGCCTTTATTTGATTATTTATTTAATCAAGATTCACCTTCAGTTAAGCTCATTAAGTCTGCAGCTAACGGAGTGTGTTTGATGGGGAATTACACCTGAGACAGAGGATGTTCCCAGGAGTCAGTAGTGAGAAACAAAGGTGGAGTAACTCATGAGCCCACGTTGCCCCTCAAGTAAAGCCTCTGAACTCTCTGCCAATCAGGCTGAAAGGGCGCATAGTAGAAAGGTTAGTTTTGTAGAGTAAGAGCTGAACATTATAATTGAATAAACTTGATAACAAAGCAACAAAAATGATAAGTACTCTCACTATTCAAAAAAATCAAATGACTAATACCCATTCTTTCTATGCATTGTGCAGGGGCAGTTTTTCTAAGTGTTTTTTATGTAAACTTCTGACTTGGATTCAGGAAGCTGGCATTCACGGTGCCTTAGCCTGATCCCCAGTAACTCGCATTTAACCTGTTTGCCTTACTTACTGGTTACCTGAACTGGGTGTATACAGCCAGTGCAATCCCATCTCTCCTGGATCTTACAGAAATGAACAACTAAATCATGTTATTCTTATGGCAAGGTGCTGGGTTCAGCTGCTCTGGACTAATTCAAGTCTACTTTTTGTTAGGCTAAGAAACTTCTTGCTGAAGTGCCAAGCCCCACCCCTGTAAGCACTGGCTGGTTCTGAAAAACACAGGCATGATCTTTATTAATATATCAGCACCAGTTGCTACTGAAGTAAAGAAGCAACTTAATGCTTGTATTGTTTGATTGACTTTGTAGGTCTAAAACCAGTAGCCTGAGCATCTATTTAGAGGACAACAATATGCAGTATAGCAACTATGGGGAATTTCCTCCTGAAGGTGGTAGCCATTGTTAATTCCCTATTATCTTGTTTTAAATTCCTGTATCATTTTCATTGTTTTGTTTGATTTTAGTAAGTCTGAGGATATACTATTTTTAGATAACAAGCTATTTTGTAGATAACAAGATATATTATGGCAGCCATTGATTTCCTGTTATCTTGTTTTGATTGGCTTTATTCTGTTCTGTTTTGTTTGATTTTATTACTGAAGGTATTGGCAGCTATTTTGAAGATAACAAGAGGTGTTATGGTAGCCATTGTTGATTTTCTGTTATCCTGTTTTGAAGTCCTGTATCACTTTCACTGTTTTATTTTGATTGGCTTATTCTGTCTTATTTTGTTTGGTTTTATTCGAAAGAAAGAAAGAAAAAAAGAAAGAAAGAAAGAAAGGGAAAGAAAAGCCAGGGATTTAGCTCAGTGGCATAAGTGCCTGCCTGGCAAGTGTAAGATCATGAGTTCGATCCCTGATGCAAAAAAAAGAAAGAGAGACAGAAAAAAACAAACAAACAAACAAACCTCCTGCTGCCAGAGTGCCACAGTGAGAATGGCCTGTGAACAGCAGAGCTGA
>PVJX010038763.1:0-16112 GCA_004027295.1 Dolichotis patagonum
TGTTAACAGTCTCACTGTTTGAATGTCTACTTTACATGTTTTAACTTTGTAATTTGAACAACTATTTCCAAGAAGTCAGTATGTAATTAGTCAAGTAATAATTTCTTAGGTTTTATTGTTGTTGTACTTTTCCTTTTTTCCTTGGAATACTGTATTGTCGCTACCCTTTATTCTGTTTTATTTTGTTTTGTTTTGTTTTCTCTTTAAATAAAATTATAAAAAAAATATTTCTCCAAGTTGGGGGATCCCTTATTGGCACACCCCTCCACCTGCCTGATGTTCTCTGTGTGGAGGAAGGAGTCACCTACACCCTTGCCAACCTCTCCAAGGTCTTACAGCTGGTGGGAGCTTTATTACTGCTTCTATTTACCCTCTGAACACCTGTGTCTTATGGTCAAACTAACCACACTTACTGAAGCCCACTGAGGTGGTGCCAGTCTGGTGACACAAAGTCCAGAGGGTGGCACAACAGTCCCCATCTGGCAAGGTGCACAGGAAACATGTGCCCAGGCACAAGGTCTGGAGGGGCAGCACAATGGTCCCAGTCTGGTGGGGCATGCAGGAAACGCACACCCCTAGTCTATTTATTATAAGTCAAATTGGCCAAATATATTTGAGTGCACTCTGATTTTATAACATGTTTGTCAGTCTGTATATCTGTTGTCTATTTGTCCAGTCTGTTTATACTGTACAGATTGTCCATGTTTGTCCATTTGTCTGCTCTGTAAACAGCTGTTCCTTTTTATCTGAGCTCAACAATCTTTTCTCTTTTCCTTTTCTTTTGCATTTTCAGATCATTTAGTCAAGGTTTATTTGGGTTACAAATTTTAAAAAGCTTGCTTCCACATACATTGCCAGCTGGTCAAAATGATGCTAAAATTGGTTAAACAAAATCCCTTGATGTGAAGAGATTAGACAAGACTTCAAGTGATGGATAAGAAAGTAGCTTCCTGGTAACTTTAACCAGTTCTTATTCATTAATCAGAGATCCCAACAATCTCCATAGCCTTATGGGAGACACTCCAACTAAAGTTCGTATAGCTAAGACAATTCCCATTGTTGCTGATCTCTGGTATATTCATTCCTTCAAATATAAAAATTGGGATTGTTTATGATAAACATTTTCTTTCAGATCCAGACAGCTGCCTTTTTCTTGTGTTCCAGCAAGGAGATTCAAGTCAAATCAACATGAGGTCACCAGTCAAATGATAATTTTTAAACAAAAATTTATGTAATGTATATGCTATATATATACTTAGAGATATATACTTAGAAATATATATACTTAAATTTTAATTGAAATTTTTTCTTGCCTAAAAGGTGCCAAATTCATCATACAGGTTAAAAACAATAACAAATATGCTAAATTTATTTTAGATTCCTTTTACTGGGATCCACCAGATCTTTTCCAGAAAAAGGCTATATGATGTATATTGAGGCCATAATTAACTACACTCAACAGGCCTTAAATGACACTGCAGCTGATCACTCTCCTAAAAAAAAGGTAAAATTAATAAAACAGGATGTCCTTCCAAATCAGATAGCATTAGACATTTTAACAGCACAGGAGGTACTTATACAACTATAAAAACTAAATGTGTATATAACAAATCAATGACATGTCAGTTTCTAAAATTACCTGGACCTTATCCTTATCCTCCTATGGGAATCCATTACTGAAACTATACTCATAAATATACTGCTGATTCTATTATTTGGCCTCTGCATACTTAATTGATTCTTTGCCTTTGTCTTCTCTAGACTTAAAGCCGTATGCCTACCCAAGATGAAAATGCCTTCTATCTAGTGAGGGCCACTAGTTAAAAGCTCTACAGAGTGTCTCTGATTGCTGTTTGACAACTTCATCCCCCTTCAGCCTGAAGAAGCCAGATTGGTCATTGCCCATTACCCCTCATAGCAGTTTGGGTTACTTCTTCAGAGGAAAAAGTGGTACAGACAGCTGAGTTAAATATATTATAGGCAGTCAGATAGGGTTAGGGCCTGAGCGGGTTAGGGCCAACACAGAGTATTAGATGTGTTTTGACCCTGGAGGAGCCAAATACCTCTCATTGTGGGCCAGATCCCAAGACAAAAGGCTAAACTTGGCCCTCAAACCCCACAGGGAGACCTTCTTAATATGGCTTTTCATGTTTTCAACAACAGAGGTAAAACTCGAAGCAAAAATGGCAATCTGATCTTTTAGAAGTGGCACTTGAGGCTCTAAGACAGGTAAACCAAAACAAAGTGGAGTTGCCTGGGCCTCTCCCAGACCAAGAGAATGTCCCTACTACAATCTCAAGGGCTATTGGAAGATCAATTGTCCTAGCCACCAGAGAGTGAGCAAACCATCCTCTAATTCCTTGCCCTCATAGGAGATCTTGTCACCACCAGATTCATCACTGGCTGATCTACTTGGACTTGCTGCTGAAGACTGATGGGGCTCAAGGCCCACAGTCCCCATTAAGGTATCCTTCTCAGAGTGCCAAGTCTCACTGGAGGTCTCAGGTAAAACATTCTCTGTACTTGTAGACATGAAGGCCATGTATAGTGTTCTTGAGTTTTCAGGCCATTATATTAAATCCTCAGTCTCTGTAATGGGTGTTGATGGCCAACATACACAGCCTCTTCAAATAGAGCCCATTCCATGCAGGTTCCAAACTCTCTTCATCACCTACAACTTCCTGATAATACCAAAATGCCCCATACCCCTTTTAGGTAGGGATCTCCACCAAAAGCTTAACTTCTCCTTTACCTTCTCCCTTCCCAGAGCTCTGGTCCTCCAAACACCATCACAATGCACCACAAAGCCATCCCCTCCTCTTCCTTCTTCCCTTGTTAATGCCATAGTTTGGGACACCTCCAATCCCACTACACATGCTATACTTATTTTAATTCATCTGAGGGATCCTTCAATTTTTCCTTGCATTCCCCAATATCCTACAACTCCCAGACATTTATAAGGACTTAAACCTATAACCAAACATCTTTTAGAGAATGGTTTCAATTGTCAGGCCTTACATTTCTTATGCTTCCTATTCTCTGCAGCTCAACCCCTGGACCAAGGACAAGCCTTACCTACACTTTTACGTTTACCCTTTCCGTTGGGGGAATGATTGCCTCCTGTAACTTCTCCCCTCCCAACTCCATGCTTGTTTTTCAGATTCTTCCTCACAATGGCCCTGATGGGATGACACAGTTGGATCAAGGGCATCTTTCCTTCTACCTCTCCTGGGTTCTTTAATTATGATAGTGGCCTGCCTCCTCATAGCACCTCGTCTTTTTATTTATACAATCTAGCAAGTGAATGTTCACCAATGATAAACTCTTTGTCCTGGTTGAAACACCTGGTACCAGTTTCTATATGGGCATCAACTGCCAACCCTCCTAAACCCCAACATAATGTTCCCGTCAAGCAGGAAGTAGTAAGAGACAGTCTGTGCCCTTTCCCTAACAATACAAAGATGGGAATGAAAGGTTCTTGCCCTAGTATAAATTACTGTACAATTATGGCGGTGGTCTAACATGGCAGAAGGCCAAAGTGGGAACACTTACCACTTCTTCCTTCTTCTTCAGCTCTAACTGCAACTCCTTTTCCTGTGTGTGCTCAAAGAAAATTCCAATCAGTTCCTCACATATCATCAATGTCCGCCCCATGTGTCACTCTACCTCTCTGTATCCAGTCAAAGGAGATAGCCCAACTGCCACAGGTTGTGTACTCCTTTCCAGGTCCTCAATAAACCTATTCTTTTCTTTTTATTTTTTATTCTCTATTGTGCCAGAAAACTCTAACAGTTTACACATGTGTGTCTTAGTTATTTCACTAATAAGTATGGTCTCAAGTTGCATTCATTTACCTAAAAATTCTCCAGTTTATCCTATGGCTGAGTAGTGCTCCATTGCATAAAATACCACATCTTTTTTATCCATTCTTCAGTTGATGGGCATTTAGGCTGTTTCCAAGATTTGGCTATTACAAACTGTGCTGCTATGAACATGAGTGCACATATATCACCGTGGTATGATGTTTTTAATTCTTTGGGAAAGATACCTAGAAGGGAACTAGCTGGGTTGAATGGGACCTCTAGTCTTAGTTTTTTGAGGAAACTCCACACTGATCTCCACAGTGGTTGCATCACTCTGCATTCCTACCAACAATGAGGAAGGGTTCCTTTTCCCCACAGCCCCTCAAGCATTTGTTATTGCTTGATTTCTTGTTAAATAGCCATTCTTTCTGGGGTGAGATGAAATCTCAGCGTTGTTTTAACTTGCATCTCTCAAATGATCATTGATGGTGAACATTTTTTTCACGTATTTATTTGCTGTTAGTATTTCTTCATCTGAGAAATGTATATTCTTCTCTAATGTCCATTTTTGGATTGGCTCCTTAAATCTGGGAAGATTGATTTTGGGGGGGGGGTTCTCTATATGTTCTTGATAGTAATCCTCTGTCTGAGAAACAGCTGGCAAAACTTTTCTCCCGTGCTGTTAGTGGTTCTTTGCTCTGTTAGTGGTTTCTCTCCTGTGCAAAACTTTTCAATAGGATGAGATTCCAGCTGTTGATTCTTTGTGATAGTTCCTGTGCAATAGGGGTTTTGCTCATAAAGTCTTTGCCTACACCAGTGTCTTCAAGAGTTTTATCTACTCTATCTTCCAGAAGATTTAATGTTTCTGTTTTATTATTAAAATCTTTGATCCATTCCAATTTTAGCTTAGTGCATGGTGAAAGATATGGGTCCAGTTTTAATTTTCAGCGTGTATAGTCAGCTTTTACAGCACCACTTTCAAAGAACTGTCTTTCTTCCAGTGAGTGTGTTTGACACCTTTGTCAAAAATAAGTTGAGTTAGTTTGTCTAAAGTTGTTTCTGCATCATCTAATCTGTTCCATTGATCTTAGGGTCTGTTTTTTTTTTCAATACCACACTGTTTTATCACAATAGTTTCATAGTATAATTTAAAGTCAGGGATTATGATGCCTCCTGTCTTGTTTTTGTTGCTCAGGATTGCCTTTGCTATTCTAGGTCTCTTCTGGTTCCAGATGAATTTTATGATTTTTTCTCTAATTCTGTGAGATACACTATTGGAATTTTGATTTGTATGGCATTGGATCTGTATAATAGTTTTGGAAGTATGGTTATTTTCACTATATTTGTTCCTCCTCCCCAAGAGCACAGCATATCTCTCCATTTTCTAACATCCTCTTCAATCTCCTTTTTCAGAGTACTGTCATTTTCAATGTAGAGGTCTTTTACATCCTTTGTTAGATTGACTCCTAGGTATTTCATTTTTGGGGGGTGCTACTGTAAAAGGTATTGTTTCCCTGAATTCTCTCTAAGTGAGTTTGTTATTTGTGCACAGGAAGACTTGATTTTTGAATGTTGACTTTGTAACCAGCTATGTTACCAAATTTGGTTATTAAATCTAGTAGTATTTTGGTGGAGTTTTTAGGATCTTCTAAGTAGAGTATCATGTCATCTGCAAATAGCAATAGTTTAACTTCTTCCTTTCCTATCACTACTCATTTTATTTCTTTCTCTTTAATTGTTCCAGCTAACATTTTGAGGACCATGTTGAATAAGTGTGGATACAGTGGACATTCTTGTCTTGTTCCTGATTTTAGAGAGAAAGTTTTCAATTTTTGGACAGTTAGTATGATGTTGGCTGTTGGTTTGTCATAGGTGATTTTATTAGATTGAGATAAATACCATGTATTCCAATTTTCCATAGGGTTTTGATCATGAATGGGTGCTGGAATTTGTCAAAAGCTTTTTCTGCATCTATTGAGATGATCATATGACTTTTGTCCTTGTATCTATTAATACAGTATATAACATTTATGGATTTATGTATGCTGAACCATGCCTGCATCTCTGGGATGGATTCCACTTGGTCATGGTGTACAATCTTCTTAATGATTTCCTGCAGTCTGTTTACCAGTACCTTATTGTGGGTTTTTGCATCAATATTCATTAGAGAAATTGGCCTGGTAATTCTCTTTCTTCATTGGGTCCTTCTTTGGTTTTGGTATCAGGGTAATTCTTGCTTCCAGGGATGAATTTGGAAGTATTGTTTCCTTTTCAATTTCATTAAAGTTTTTGAGAAGTAGTGGTGTTGGGTCTTCTCTTAGTTTCTTATAGAATTCAGCAGTTAATCCTTCAGGACCTGAGTTTTTCTTTGTTGATAGGTTTTTAATTACATCTTTGATTTCATTTATTTATTTATTTTGGGTCATTTAGAATTTTTATGTCTTCTTGATTCAGCTTTGATAACTCATACATATCTAGGAATCTGTCCATTTCTACTGGTTTCCATTTTATTAAAATACAGATTCTTGAAATAAGTATTGATGACCTTCTCGATTTCTGTAGTATCTGTTGTGATTTCACCCTTTTCATTCCTAATTCCATGGATTTGAGTCTTTTCTTTCCTTTTTTGATAAGGTTGGTTAAAGATTTGTCTTTTTATAAACTGGGGATTGAACTCACAACCTCATGCTTGTCAGGTAAGTCTGTCAATTTTATTTAATTTTTCAAAGAACAAACTCTTCAATTCATTGATTATTTGTATGGTTTTTTTAGCCTCCAGTGTTTTAATTTCTGCTCTGATATTTATTATTTTCTCCCTGTACAAGCTTCTGACTGAGCCTCCTCTTCTTTTTCTGTAAGTTTGAGGTTCAACTATAAGTTGTTTTTATGTGCTTGCTCTGTTTTCCTGGTATGGATATTTACTGATATAAATTTTCCTCTTACGACTACATTCATTGTGTCCTGCAAGTTCCTTCAGTTGTACTGGCATTATCATTCAACTATAAAAACTGTCTAATTTCTTTAATTTCATCTGTGACCCATTGGTTGTTCAGTAGGGTGCTATTTAATTTCAATGTGTTTATGAAGTTCTTGTGGTTTCCTTTGGCATGGATTTCCAATTTCATTTCAGTGTATTCTAATAGTGCATGGGATAATAATGCATGAGATAATTTGAATTCCTTTGCATTTACTTGAGCATGTTCTATGAGCCAATATGTGGTCTATTTTGCAGAATGTCCTGCATGTACCTGAGAAGAATGTGTATTCTGATGGTGTGGAAAGGAACACTCAAAGACATATACTGAGTCCATTTGTTCAAAAGTTTGACTTAGTTCTAACATTTCACTACTGACTTTTTGTCTAGTTGATCTCTCTTTTTGTGACAGTGGGGTATTGAGGTTTCCCAATACAACTGTATTATTTGATTTTTCATGTCTGTGAGTAATTGTTTTATATAGTTGGGTGCACTGGTATTTGTTGTATATATATTTATGATTGTTATCCATTCCTCTTGGATTCTTCTCTTTACAAGGATGTAGTAACTTTCTTTATCTTTTTTTTATTTTGTACCGGGAATTGAACTCATGACCTCATACTTGTCAGGCAGGCACTTAAGCCACTGAGCTAAACCCCCGGCCCCTACTTTATCTTTCTTAATCAGTTTTGGCTTGAAATTCACTTTGTCTGAAAATAGTAGCTGAGCATGGTGGACACTCCTCTAATCCCAGCATTTGGGGGCCCAAGACAGGAGAATCATTTGCAAGTTTGAGACTAAGTTGGGCTACAAAGTGAGCCCAAGGCCAGCCTGAACTGTGTAATGATACCTAGTCTCAAGAAGACAAAAAAAATTAGAATAGCTACCCCTGCTTTTTTCTGGGTTCCTGTTGCATGGAGTATTATTTTCTGTCCTTTGACTTTCAGTTTTTGAATTTCTTTTTGAATTAAATGTGTCTCTTGTATACATCATATTGTTGGATTCTGCTTCTTGATCCATTTTCAACCCAGTCTGTGTCTTTTGATCTGTGAATTGAGACCATTAATATTGATGGTTATAACTAATACATATTGACTTATCCTTGGCATTTTATTTTTTTGTTGTCATTTTATTTTCCTGTTGTTGGCTCACCCCCCTTTTTTCCCCTCCCTCTAATTGTTTGCCAATTAGATTCTTTCTGTTGGGGTTCATGGAACTATAGTCCTTACTATTTCTTTATACAATGTCCTTCAGAACATTTTAGAGTAATGGTTTTATGGTCATAAATTTCCTCACATGCTCTTTGCCATGGAAGTATCTTATATCTCCATCAATTTTGAAAGAGTTTTGCAGGGTACATCAATATTGGTTGAAGTTGTTTCCCTTTAGAACTTATAGTACTTGACTCCAAGCCCTCCTTGATTTGAGAGTTTGTGCTGAGCAGTCAGCTGTAGTTCTGATGGGCTTTCCTGTATAGGTGATTTGTTTCTTTTCTCTAACAGCTTTTATGATTCTATTCTTATGTTGAATTTTTGGAGTCTTTCCCAGTTGTAGATTGTTTTTATCATTGCTATTTGGAGTTCTGTATGTCTCATTTATCTGTATGTCAAAATCTTTTTCTCTACAAGGGAAGTTTTCTGTCATGTCTGTGAACATTTTTTTTTAGTGTCATGTGTGGTATCACCTGCTTTTCCATTGACTCCAATTAATCTTACATTATTCTTCTTTGTCTCATCTAACAGTTGCTGTATTGATTTCTCATGGTTCCTTGCTAGTTTTGAGAAATCTTTCTTCTCCTGGTCACTAACTGCAAGCCTGTCTTCAATATCTGAGATTCTGTCCTCACATTGACCTAATCTCTTTTGAATACTTTCAGTGGAGTTTTTATTCTCCTGGATATCTTATTGAATCTGCTATGTGAATTCCATTTCTTTCCTATATTGAGCTTCCATAATTTTCTTAAGTTTGTCTATTTTTTTGTCTCTGTCTGCTCTGTCACTAAGCATGATGTGTATTTTGGTAATCACTGTACTACTGTGGTAGTCACTCACTGAGATACACTGAGATATTATTTCTGATTTCATTTTTCCCAGAGCCTCATTCAATTGCTTTGTTGTTACCAATTTAGACAGATCTAGTAGGGGGCTTTCAGATTGCCTTATTACCCCCCTTGATTTGCCTTTGGTGAATTGGATATCTGGAGTTGCATTTTCCTTAAGTATCTTCTCATTTGATTTTCTCTCTTTCTTCAGTTCAATTCCTGGGGTTATGCTTGTAAGTTGCCTATGGTAGGTTGCTTTACTGATAGTATTTAGGACACTTAGGTGATGACTACTTCTGAGATATCTTCCAAATGTAGCTTATTTGGAGATTTTGTGTCTGTTGGAAGATCTTACCTCTTTAGTTTTTTGGAGATGAGAAGTTGTTGCCTGCTTGGCCCAGTTCCTGGTTCTTTGGCACTGTGCCACTGTATTTTCTGTGACCCTTAGTTAATCTCAGTCATGGAATACCAGAATCAACAGCTGTTTAGAAAACTATGTCAATTTTGGGTAAAGTGGTACCAATAGCATCAAACACAGCCTAGAAAACAAGCTGAGCTAAGCCTTATATTGAAACTTTTAACCACATGAACTAGATTTGTGATATATGACAAAATGTAAACCAAATAAGATAATTATATGCAATATACAAGTCTGTAATGTGTCAATTTTCCCTCAAGGATTAAAATTTAAAATGCCTTTAGAGGAAATTAGAGAAGTGGAAGAAGAGACAGATTAGAAGTAAGGTTGGAGGGCAAAAGGAGATCATGCCAACTTGGGAACACTGGTGCAGAAGATGGAAGGAAAAGAGAGATGGAAGAAATAAAAAGAACAGAACACCCCCAAAAAAAGTTAGGAACCACTTTCACACTCACATAAAAGCAATGAAGGAGAAAGAGGGGAAAAAAGGAAAAAGAAAAAGAAAAAGTCTGCTTCCAGAGTTCCCTCTGATTTCACCAGTAGACAACCTGTGGAGATAGAGTCCTGAATCATGCTGAGCTACGCCAATAAGCCAGAAGTTGCTGTTTGGCAGGGTAGTGGTTATCACAGCCTGTTTGCCCTGAGAACAGACTCATTGAGCATGCCACAGTCCAAGCAGTTTCCACAGGTCTGGCCCCAGCTAGAAGCTGCTAGAGGAACCCAGTAGCAGTTCTGGCTCCAAAATGGCTCCTGACTAAAGGCTGTCTCCCCATGGGAAGACTAAGTTCTCTGCACTCACCACCAGCCAGTGCAGTCCTCCAGGTTTGCTGCTCCCCTCCACTACTACATCACTCTGCAGAGGCCTCCAGGGTCACCAGCTGTCACAATCACCATCACCATCACCATCACCATCACCATCACCATCACCATGCATTTGAACAGCTCCTCTTGCAAAGGTGTTGCCAGCTACCATCTTCTTCTTTGTTGAAGTTTTTCTTTTCACTCTGTCTGTGGGCTTCAATTTGCACTTTAGATTCTTCCTGGGTCCAGA
The DNA here is from genome assembly GCA_004027295.1 of Dolichotis patagonum. Classification (NCBI taxonomy): domain Eukaryota; kingdom Metazoa; phylum Chordata; class Mammalia; order Rodentia; family Caviidae; genus Dolichotis; species Dolichotis patagonum. The sequence goes on from PVJX010038763.1 coordinate 10,288, forward strand.
GAACCCACTTCCTTCTTGTCTTCTTCACAATGCTATATTCCAGCATTTTGATAGTGGCTCTCAGAGAGGCTGTTTTGTCCACTGCTTACCACTCTGCCATCTTCTTGGAAGTCCAAAGATCTAAATATTAAGCAGAAACACTAAATCTGCTGGAAGAAAGAATATGTAGATCTACTGAAGACATAAGTGTAAGCAAAAACTTCATGAATGAAACCTGGACTGCATTGGAAATACCACAATGAATTAACAACTAGGATCTCATCCCATTAAAAACCTTGCATGCAACAATAAAAATTACCAATGCAATGAAAAGAAAACCTACAGAATGGCAAAAAATTTAGCATGTTGTTGCTTAGACAAAAGAATAATATCTTGAATATATACAGACTTGATAAAATCAGATACCACCCTACCAAATTTAAAGACCCAACCCAAAGATGATCATTTGAGATGAATAGACACTTCTCAGATGAAGCAGTAGAAATGGCAAATAAATATATGAAGAAATGTTCAACATCACTGGTCATTCAAGAAATACAGATTAAAAGAACAGTGAGATTCCATGTCACTCCAGAAAGAATTGTTATTATCAAAAAGGAAAACAGCTGGGTATTTAGCTCAGCAGCATAAGCACCTGCCTGGCAAGTATGAGGTCTAGAGTTTGACCCCTGGTACAAAAGAAAAAAATCAACCAAGGCCAGGCATTATAACACAAGCCTGTAATCCCAGCATTCAGGAGGCTGAGGCAGTAGAATTGGTGTTTGTTCCAGGTCAGCCTGAACTACATAGCGAGACTTGGTCTCAGAGAGAAGAAAGAAAGAAAGAAAGAAAGAAAGAAAGAAAGAAAGAAAGAAAGAAAGAAAGAAAAGAAAAGAAAAGAAAAGAAAAGAAAAGAAAAGAAAAGGGGAGGGGAGGGAAGGGAAGGGGAGGGAAGGGAAGGGAAGAGGAGGGAAGGGAAATAGAAGAAAAGAAAAGAAAAGAGAAGAAAAGAAAAGACAAGAAAAGAAAAGAAAAATCAATAAAAATACTGGTGGAGATGTGGGCAAAAAGAAACACTTCTCCACTGTTGGGAGTGTAGACTGGGCAACCACTGTGAAAATCTGTGGAGATTCCTCAAAAAACTGAGATTAGAAGTTCAACTTGACCCAGCTATTCCCCTTCTTGGTATCTTCCCAAAAGAATTAAAAGCATCACACCACAGCAATATATGCACACCAATGTTTGTAGCAGTACAGTTTCTAAGAGCTATGTATTGGAAACAGCCCAAATACCCATCAATTGATGAATGGATTTAAAAGATGTGGTGTTTTTATACAATGGAGTACTATTCTACCATAAAGAAGAGTAAACTTGAGACATTTCTAACTAAATGACTGCACCTTGAGACCATACTCCTATGTAAAATATATTTGACATGCATGTTTAATACCACATTGTCACTCTGGTGTGAGAATCCAAAAATGAAATAAGGGCCAAAATGTATAATAGATATTGGGAAATGTGAAGAAAATATTCAAATGAAAAAGAGAACAAGGGAGAGAGGATGGGGGGAGGAAGGGTCAAGGGAAAAGAGAATAGAAATCAAAATATGGAAACAAAACTTTTGTAAATAAGAAAGGTAAGAAGAGTAGAAAGGAGGGGAGAGTAATGGAGAGAAAAACCCAAGATATATCATGTACAGTTATAAACTCCCTATGATGAATGTATCTCTAAAGCACACCAGTTGTTTTTTTTTTAAAAAAGAAAGAAAGAAATGTCCTGTAACCTCACAACCTCTGATCGCTGAGCATTCTGGGCAAGTTTGAGATTTGGTGAAAACAAATAGGAAGGCAGCTTGGAAGTAACCTGCATCCAAGCCAGTTGAGATAGTAATAGAGAGGTTGTGCAACACCAACCTATGACCTTTCAAAAAGAATGCACACAGACTGAAAGGGGATGGGAGAATACATGTTGTTTCATTACAAGAGCAACCTCTGCAGCACTGATTTCTAGCCAGTAACTGCAGATTCTTGGAAAGTCAGTGACATCTGACTTTTATGCATCTAAATGCATAAATCATGCAGTGATTCATGCATCTAAATGCATGAATGCACTAACCACCATTTGTAGAGAAAAGAAATTCTGTCTCCCACTGCCTCAACCAATGCAGCTCTTGAGGTTCTTCAGGTGAAAGACAGCAAGAGGATGAGAAAATAAAGGAGACAAAAACTGGGGTCAAGTGGAGCCCTTACTCTCCCGATGGGAGAGAAGGAATTGCTCGATCACTGTAACACTTTTATTTATATACTCCAAAGAAGAATGTCAATTTAAACTCCACTGCCTAACAATTTATTTGCCTGGCTGGCCTGGGCCCCTTGCCTTCTTGGGGTTGAACAACTTTTTTACATAGCTTGTTTTAAGCTCTCTGTGTTTTCAGGGCTGGTCTTGCTTTAGCCCCACACGTGATCAATCTTAAGCTTCATGAGCTCCCTACATCCCAAAAATATATTAGTAACAACAATCATACTTTGTGTTTTCACATTGTCTCATGTAAATCTTATAACTACCTGGGAAATAGAGCTATTCTCTCCCAATTAATAGATGAGGAAACTGAAACTGGGGATAAATGACTTGCTCAAATTCAAAAACATATGCTACACTGGCTCATATTAATGGAAACTCCTGAGGGCTTAATGTTAGCTGTGTCCACAGGTCCTCATCCTCTTTATGTCTGGTTCTCCTGAATTTTCTTCTGTGATGGCTTCAACCTTGGGAAGACTCTGGCCCCACAGCTGCAAAGATGGTTGTTAATAACTCTACACTGCTGTTGGCTCAGAGAAAGGCCTCTGAGTGGCCAGCCATGGTCATGTGCACATTGGAGTAAGGGTCTTAAACTGGTGACTCAAACCCAGAACAGTCAAAGGGAATAGAGGAGACTCATCCTAAAGTAGAGCAGAGAGGTTCTGTTACTAGATTAGAGTGTAAGATGAGGAATGGAGGATCAAAGACCAAAGCTGGACTGAACTAAACTCAAAGCCAAACTCAACAGTGCTTCATATGTTCATAGATGCTATGGACTTGGAAACCTTACAGAAGTTCATCTCATTCCATACCATTTTTCTGGCGATTTTATTATTGTCCAAGTCACATCTGTCTTGGTTACTTTTCTCTCATTGCTGAGACAAAATGCTTAATGCCCAAAATGAAGGAAGGAAAAGTTCATTTAGCTTGCAGTTTTGGGAGGTTTTAGTCAATACTCAGCTGGTTCCAAGGGAGGGTGGTATGTCACAAGGGCAACCCTTAATGGCAGCAGTAAGTATTTTGTCTCAGCAAGAGAAAAGTAACCAAGACAGAATCTGGCACCAGAGAAGTGGAGTCATTGCTGTGACTGTACCTGACCATGTGGTTCAGAAGCCTTTGGGAATGGTTCATGGGGAGAGTTTAGAAAGGTTCAGGGATGTCATGTAAAACAGGAGAGCTGGAATGCCTTAGGCTGTTCTGTATGGGAGATTCTGTCAGAGCTCAGAAGACAGAAGTCTCATAGAAACCCTGCCAGTAAAGACCAGGCTCAGGAGGTTTCTTCTGGAAAAAATGACTGCATTAGAGGCTGGACTCTGGACAATGTGTGTTAGGGCTTGGAAGACAGTTTGTCTGCATTTCGCTCATGTCCAGAGACTTTGCCTAAGGCTAAGGGCAGTGGACTAATTAATCTGGCAGAAGAAATTTTAAAGCAGTTGAATGTTGAGGCAGTGGCATGGTTATTGTTGGGGGCTTTTAGTCAGATTTATGTTAAGAATCAAGAGCAAAGAACCCAGCATGATGATTTAAGATGTTGTGAATTTGACCAGAATGGAAGCTCCAATAAAGCCATGAACTGTAAAGATAGAGCTGAGATCTCAATTGCTAAGACGGATCAGAGAAATAGAAAACATGGCCTGGGGGCATCGCAGGAGGCAGCCTATCTCTGCCCTTTGCAACCTCAAAACTGTAGAAGTGATAGACTTTGAGGAAAAAGCCACAGAGCATCATGTTCCAGAATGGTGGCAGAGGCCACACGAGGTTCCAAAATGGCAGTGGCTGCACCAGATTCCAGAATGGTAGTGACATAGAAAGTTTGTTTCTCACAATGAGGTTCAGAGTGCCCAGAGATTCAGGCACTTGACCCCTATAGCCAAGAAAGATAAAAGTCTGGTTACTGTTCCAACTGTCAGTAGACCTTGACTGCATCCACATGGTGTGGGTTTTAAGCACATGCAGAATACACAAGTTCTGAGGTTTAAAAGGCTTCCACCTCAATTTCAGAAGGCCTGGGAGGCCAAGCAGTATGCCCCTGAAAGGGCAGTGTGAAACCGTGTAGGTGAAGCCAAAGGTGCAGTGGAGACCCCAAAAGTTTAGAAAATCCAGGAACTGGATCATCAAAGAAAAACTCTAAGGAATAAACAGAGCTGGCCTAACAGAGAAGCCATAGCAGCTACCACCACCAGAAGCGCCATAGTGGTAGAGTCACTAAAGCCCTTTGGAGCTCACAGTTTGCCACACATTGCCTAAAATGATGCACATGGAACTACAAGACTTAATGTTTGCCCTGCTGGATTTTGGGCTTGTTTTAGTTCCAATCCTTTGTATTCCCATCTGTACCTCTTGGAATGGTAATGCTTATCTTGTGCATTGAATGTTGGAAGTGTTTAACTTTGTTTTCATTTGTACAGGGGGTTACCACTAAGAGTTTGCCATAGATCTTGGAAGAGACTTGGACTTGGACTTTTCAGCAATGCTGAAACTGTTAGGACTTTAGCAACTCTTGGAGATGGACTAAATGTCTTTTGCATAAAGAATGAGATGAGTCTTTGGGGGAGCAGGGCTGGAATGTTATGGTTTGTGTTTACATGTCCTCCCAAAGTTTCATATGGTCAGGGGGACAGGTTTTTTTTTTTTTTGAAGGCAGCTGAATCTAGCATTTGTGATTGTTTTATTGTCTAGTGCTGGATTGACAATGTAAGTGCTGCACTCACCCAGGGTCAGGTAGCTGGCATACAACATAAGGGAGGGAAGGAGGCGTACTCTTCCCTTATTTGTTCTTGTCACCTTTGATACCTGCAGCCACCATGGGCAGCTGCCCCTGTGCCATGCCACCCTGCATTGGACTGAGACTTACACCAACTGTAAGCTAAATAAACCTCTCCTTTCTTAATTTTGGGCATCAGGTATTTTGTCCCAGCAACAAGAGAAAAGTAACCAAGACACATGGTAACATGAACCCTTTTTTCCCTCTTATCTAGAATCCATTTGATAGGCTCATGTGCAAAATATGTGAGAATGCCCAATATGTATGTCCATTTGTGCAAGTCTCTCTTCCATGCCTTCCACCCCAGGACCTGTGACTTTGTGCAGTTTCACAAAGGCTGGTAAACCAAACGGAGAAAGACAAGTCTGCGGCTATTCAGAGATCAGAACCTAGAAAGTATGAGACCAAAATACAGAGGCTCCTGAAAACCAGACAAGAGATTATTTCAAGAGGTTGCCCTACCACTCCAATATTTAGTGGCTGTGGAAAACAGTGGAGTAACTGAGAGACATTAAGTGTTTGACTTGGTGGCAAGCAGAGCTGTGCCAAGTCACTGATGCTCTGACTACACCGTTCTACTGAGAAATGCTATCCTTTTGCCAAGGTAGATTTCCCTAGAAAATTCCTAACTTTCCACCTTATTTAAAATGAGTTATACCTGTAATCCCAACACTTGGGAGGCTGAGGCAAGGGGATCATCATGAGTTCAAGGCCAGTCTGGGTTACACAAGCAAGTTCAAGGCCAGCCTATACTACATAGCAAGTATCTTGTCTCAAAAAA
>PVJX010038764.1:0-16089 GCA_004027295.1 Dolichotis patagonum
GGTCTCCACAAGGTTCCTTATGGGTGAAGAGTGGGCCTACCAGACCCAAACAGCACAGGCTGAGCTGCTGATCTCTGGGATGTTCCCTGTGGGTGAAGGGCGGGCCTACCAGTCTCAAACAATCAGGCCACGATGCTAGTCTCCATGAAGTTCCCAATCCCAACAGCACAGGCTGAGATGCTGGTCTCCAAGAAGTTCCCAGTCCCAAACAGCCCAGGCTGAGATGCCAGTCTCTGCAAAGTTCCCAGTCCCAAACAGACTAGGATGAGCTGCCAGTCTCCGGGAGGTTCCCTGCGGGTGAAGGGCAGGCTTACCAGTCCCAAACTGTCAGTCCATGATCTGTGTTTATAGCCATAACTTTTTCACAAATTATAGACTCAGAAAGACAATAACCTGCCACCTGCCTTACCTTTATCCACACTAATAATAAATAGCATTTCTACCTCATAAAACACTGTTGATTGTGACTTGCTAATTTGAGTAACACCTTTAGCAATACTAGCTTCCTTACACAAATTTTTTCTCTATAAGATTGTGAAGATGGTGGATTTCAACATGCTGTACATACTAGTGAGATAGGTCACACAAGTGCTACTTTCATATTTTTCCATAATTTCCTTCTTATTTTTGACTGTGATTACATTCTTTACCTTCTTTTCCTTCCTTAGCTTCTTTTCTAGATTTTTGGGAGCCATTTTGATAGAAACAATTATATAAACCACTGACCAAAATCCCATCCTCAAACATGTGCTTCTGGGCTCAGACTGATGCTTATATAAACTTACATATGCTTTTCCAGCATCGTGAGTCTTTATTTGTAGCTGCACAAGCAGCCAACACTCTGGTCATAACTCAAGACTTTGATTGTAAGTTAAACCTCAAATTCTGCTCAAAACCCAGGTTGTATGTATGTGTGACTGTTATAACTTGAGGATCCAGTGTGCAACCATATGAATCTACAATGAAGCCCATACTCACTAAGATTATAGTTCTAAAGGTGCTTTGGTCAGCTTAAAGACAGAAAATAAATAATTGGTAGCTATTGCATTATAGCTTAGTAAGAATCAGAACGTTTATATACATGAACATAGAGAAAGCACTAAAAGAAAACAGGCTAAGAAGATAAACCTTTATTTTTATGTTTTTGTATCCCAGAAAAAAATGAAGAACATTGCATTCATCATTCAAGAATGAAATTGTGTGTGCATTCAGAGAAATGTATTTAAAATCTCATTGTAACACAAGACAAAGCCTAGGAAATTTCCCAGAGAAGAGAGGAAAGCAACAAAATCATGACAGTTATGTGATGAAAACAAAGAAAGAAAATTAATATTTAGTCCAAATGAAATAGTAAGTATTCAAATGATAGGAGTTCAGTGAAGAAAGAATGGAAAAAATAAAACACATAAGACTATTAAATAATCCTTAAAATGTCTCACAGCTAAAAAGATATGGATTCTAAAATTCAGAGTATCTTTTTAAGGGGTCATTGGGTGGAATAAAGGACCTACCCAGAGCACTTAAGAATGAAAATTCAGAGCTACAGATCAAATAGAGGATTGTAAACACTTTCAGAAAGATAAAAAGGTCAGAAAACAGAATGGTTTTGGAGAAGTACCAGAATCTGACAGACAACGAAGACAAATTTGGAGCCTTGACATGAAAGGATTTTGACTTCCTTTCCTTGTGTTCCTAGCCCATCTGACAAATCTGGTCTGGTAATATAGACTGAAGACATCTTTACACATTCATATATAAGTTTCAAAACTTTATCTCTCATTAACCCTTTTTTAGGAAACCTCAGAAAGAGTACTGTACTACAAAGGAGTGTAGCCAAGACATAAGAAAACATTAAATCCTTAAAATGGGATTACTTTTGGCTTTAGAAAGGAGAACGTTAAATCTCTAGTAAATAAAAGATCATAAATACTAAGAATAGACAGAATAGGACAGAATTCAAGAGCAAGAACAATGCAGCAAAGAAGGACTCCAGAAGATTGTCTCTAAGAAAGAGAAAGATTGACTATCTTACATAACTGGTCGTTTGTGATTATTGCATATAAAGTAAAACCAACCACAAAATAAGATAATTATTAACTATGAAGAAAACAAAAAATTAGTGCTACTTTATACATAGTTTAGTTGAGCATGGTGCTTGCACAACAGGTATAGTAATGTGCCCTGAATATTTCTAATCAAAATTATGCAATAGTTGTAAAAGGAAGATAGAAGATTGTAAAATATATACGTTTATCTCTGGAGCCTATTAAATTAAAAGAGCTGAATAATTGTTCCTCCATATGGTAAGACAAAACACTAAGTTCAAGACACAGAAATATTGCAACCTTAGTTATTAAAAATTCCTACTGTTGTTATTTAAACCAGCAGGAGAAAATATCAATAGTAATGCCTAAGACAATTGAAAGTTGCCTCTGAGAAAATGGAAATGGAAGAAAAGATTAAGGAGTTATTATTATTTTGTTATTTTTCAGTAAGACTTATACAGCCACCTAAATCATCCCAACATGTATTAAACAATCTGGATAGTCACACAAACCAAATTTAATATAATGCTTACATTAAAATATGTTAATTTTTAACAACAGAAAATTGTTTCACTTTTTTATTTGCATAACCAGGGTAAATTTTTATAGAAATTTCACAATACAGTTTCTCTACAAATAACTACTCCTAAAATGAACTTTTGTGGGCTGGGTCATTAATTAAAAGATTGTACGTTAGCACTATAATTATTATAGTCACTAAATTATTATACTTAAATTCATGATAACATGTGTCCACTTGCCTAAAACTTCACCTATTATATCCTTCTTGTCAAACATGCCTAAACCATTGAATTTACTCACTATTAAAAAGTCTTCCTGATTGTCTTTCAAACAATTTTTTAGAAGTAATATTTTTAACCAGTGATAGTGAAAATTTTATTATCAAGGTGACATATGCCCAAACAAGGCTTAGTTAATTTTCTTATCCTATATTAGAAAACAAACATAATATGGATTAAAAAATTGTTTAGATCAAATGCGTAGTACATGTCAATTGGGAAAAAAAGTCAGTTAACCCATGTCTATGTGGTGACACTTAAGAATATTTTGTAATCCTTTCATGACTCTGTGCTGAGGAACGCTAAGGAAAAAGGGCTTATAAATTCTTCATGTCAATTTAGTAATGATAAACTAGGCCTCTTTACAAAAACCATCATTTACTATTGTCTCTTAAATTTATTGGTTTTTATAGTGTCTGCATTATTTGTTTCTTATTTCATAGTAAAACAACAGGGCCAAGGAATTCACTGAAATAGAAAATCACTGAAACAGCAATGTCAAAAAGAAATAATGAAGCAAGTGACAAAATAAAAGGAAGAAACCAACAATGAAGTGAAATAAAATTTTAAAAGAGCTTTAAAACAAAGAAAGGAAAATTTGAACTAAATCTTGAAATAAAGGGTATTGAAAATCATTTGGGAAATGTAAAGAAAGATTTTACATATTTCCTAGAAGTAAGTAAAGTGCCACCAAATCACCAGGCAATATTATTGGAATTTAAAATTTCTGACATGAAAATATAATTTGTCACCATTCGTTACCATGTGCTGCAAATGAGAATGGCTGACTCTCTCTGTGTTGCATGCAATATCACACATCGTGATTTATAAAAATTAACAATGCCTCAAATCTACCTGAGCTGGTCTTTGGGATGATGACAGTTTTGTGAAGTAAAAAAGCTTTTGAAAATGTAGTGCAATCCCAATGGAAGTAACTGTGGAAAATAATTATGATAATTGTATATTTTATGAAAACACAGCATCAAATCATAAACTACAAGAAGATAGCCTTCAAATGTACACAGCAAATCCAAGGTCATTTCACTCTTAAGATATGCATCAGTAAAACAGAACATAATTAAGATAAACTGAAGTGAAAATGCCGTTTTAAAACATAACCAGCATTAACTATTTTTAGCCTTTTGAACATTTTTATGTTCAAGAAGGTACATATGGTCATGTGCTATATAACAACACGTAGGTCCATGACAGGTCTCAAATGATGGTGGTATCATATGATTATATTCCCTAGAAAAATTATAAACATTTTGGTTTATGAAAATATAATCTGTGGTATTCACATAAGGACAAAATTGCCTAGTGACACATTGTTTAGGATGAACTCTTATCATTAAATTGTATATGACTACATATGCACATAGTAGAAAACATCAAAGTTTGGTACAAAAGTTATGAATTAGGCTGAGGAGATGGTCAGTAAGAGCTTACATGCATGAACCCTTAAATTCAATATCTAGCAACACACAAACACACACACACACCATTATTCCTAATTCCCATTTCCTACATCCATGTGTTCACTGTCATAGCTTATATATATTTATCTTTATCTTTCTCCATATAATCAAGTAATATTGCTATGTCAGTACTTTAAAAATATTTAAATATCAATTTATTTATTTATTTATCACTACAGGAAATATGGATTTAGCAGTTTTTTCATCTAGCCCTTCCTACTGCATTGTAGGAAATTACTCCATATTTAAATAGAGTTATAATATATGTTTAAGGAAATCAGTACTTAAAGTTTATATGATTATATTATTGTAAACACTATATATTATAGTGTTTACACTATATATTATGCTATATATTATTTTTCTTTTCTTGAACAACTTCCTTTGTACTTTGTTCATACACTATCTTTTATTCATTTAATTTTCTATGTACTAACTTTCCTTAAGTTTTTCAAAATTAATTAGGAACATAATAAGTTCTTCTTGAATAAACTTCTCAGAGGCCTCCAATCTGTTCCAACTCAACTGGTTGTGTTTTATATTTTGGAAAAACCACAGTGTTAAAATCTACCTCCAACTTCAACCTAGAGAGATCCCTGTCTCTCTTTTCTGAGTTCACACTTTCACTTCCTACATTCCATGTCACCTCTTTTCTTGATTTAGGATGAAGCTAGTAGTTCTGTGAGAAAGACAGCATTGGCAATGAACTACCTAAGTGGCTGCAGCTCTGATAATATCTTTTTCTGAAGTTTTTATTTGTTGGTTTTAATTTTACATTACAATTATTTCTTGTTTTATACAGCATTAGTTATGATATTATGATTTCAGTGTGCCAGTCATGTGATTGTACATTGCAATTCAATCTCATTGGGAAGCACTACAGTGTTTAGACTACTTGGGGAATAATTAGCATTTGGTGAAGTCATTAGAGTGGACCATCCATGATTCACTGTTTGTACCTTTATAAGAAATTCAGAAACCAGAAGAGACACACACATTTCCTGTTTCTTGCCATGTAACGCCCTTCACTGCCCTCTGCCAAACAGGTCCTCACCAGATTCAACCCCTTGCCTGGACATCCATATCCATGAGTCAAGATAATTCTTGTTTTCTTATAAAGTTACTCAATATCAAATATTTTGTTAAAGTAACACAGACTAATACAGAACTCTATTATTTTCTGACAGATCCAACACATTTTTATTAAATCTTAACATAGTAGTAACACTTACTGTAAAGTTTTCCCCAACCTGTATAATACCTACTCCCTAAACTCCCTGTTTCATTTTGCTCTGTGGATGCTCCTAATGGTAGACTAAATGTTTTGTGGAAACATGCAGGGAAAGTCTTTTTCTTACAGTCTTCAGAGTGGGCTCTCACTGAAGTATTTTCTAGGAAGTGTCTAAATTTTAGTATTTTAAATCTTTCTTTTTGTTTGTTTCGACCTCTCAGAAAGAGCTATTCCAATTCCGATGTTGACCTGTCAGCATTGCAGAGACTGTGGCAGTGTCAAGGGTCTCAGTGTTCAGCATGGAAACATGTTAACCCAGAACTTGACTTCAACTGTCGTTTCTCTTCCTCTCCATACCAAGCCTCCTACAAAGTTTCTCAGCTGACTACACAAATCCCTCTAGACAGAAAACTCACAGTTTAGGCAGTGCAGTCAAGTTATTCACAATAAATGATGGATTTTAAAAATTCAATTTCAAAAGAGGGAATTAAGAACACAATAGGAAAAAGTGCAGTGCATATTATGAGAATCTGACTGGACTTCTTTTGCTAGAATGTTTCTTCATATATTAAAGGACTTGCTGAGGTTCCATGCACTTAGGAGCAGCAGCATCGTCATTGTAAAGTTGCACAGCTGCGTTGGCTCATTCAGAGTTTTTATGGAATTTTCAGCTTTGGTTATTGATTATTCCCATATTATTGGTGCTATTTGATGACCTTTCTTTAGTTCTTCCTGTCTTGAATTTTCTGTTTTCTCTATTGTTTTTTGTAATGTCTAATTTTGAAAACTTTGAAAATAGTGTATGTGCATTGTTCCTGGGCATGATCCTTACTGTAAGGTATTTGCTCTATAAAAATGCTGAAAAAAATCAGGAGACAATCATAGACTAAAGTAAGAGAGGAAGGAAAACTACTTAACCACTGCATCTATCTCGTTCAGTTGACTGGCATTTAATGTTTTAGTATAAATATGTTTGGTACAGTCTCCAGAAAGCATAAGAATGTGTTTGACATTAGTATTATTTGCATTACAGACTTGTAAAAATGTCTGTGTTTAAAGAAACTAGTGGGCTAAAATTCCCAAAATATACAAAGGCTCCTGAGAAGAGGTGATATAATGCCAAGAGCAGTTAGAGAAGGACATTTATCATCAGTGGCCATAAGTTTTTCAGTTAATCATCTGGAAACTATTGCAGGGAGACAGGGAATGCCCTATTATCTTTGATTATCACAAAGACATGAGAAAGTTTTTAGTGATTAATGTCAGATCAGATATACCTGGGAATAAACAAGATAGTCTAGTCCTCCTCCTCCTCCTCCTCCCCCTTCTCCTCCTCATCCTATCTGTGATTATCTTTTTCTATCTTTACCTTTTTTATCTTTTTTATTTTAAAGCTGCTGGAGAAATTATCTTTTAAGAGTAGATTTCCCTTTATGGCATAAGCCCACACTTTATGAAAGGAAGAAAGCCAACAACAATTTGCTCTAACGAGATTCATTTCCTTTCCTACACTCATGATTGAAGCAATGGAGAAAATTGCCTGAACTCTAAAATGATAGCTAAGAATTATGGGGTTTACTCCAAATTATCCAGAAATATACAATATGACCTTGGGCTAGTTGTTTAGTTTGTCCATTTGCAAGAATGAGGCTAATTCTATTGTCTCTGAAAGAATATCTCAAATTAGGAACAAAGGCATTTGAAAATATGATGCTTTGTTTTACTGTATAATGTTATCATTAACTCATGTGATACTCTATAGTTGATAATCAGTAAAGTTGCACAATGATTAATAAATCCATCATGTATCAAGGGTAACAGGCTATCCTACCTTGTGAGAGTGTCATTTTATTAGCATGAAATTCATGCCAATGAAAGCAGGATGATAAATTAAGAATAAATGATGTAATTGCCTGATCTGTCTTACATGGCCCTCATTTATAGCCTGACTGAGAAATGAGTCTTTAAACTTTCCATAACAATGGCTCTTTTCAGACAGTTAATGATCTACAGATATATATGGCAATAAAAGCAAGACCAATTGATTTCAAAACAACTGGAACCTCAATTAAAAGCATGTTGTCTCCCAGACACTTTGTCAAAGTCTCTATTGCATTAAAGCACACCAGGACTATCAAAATTCAAGATGTAGATTCTTCACTTGAGATATATATATATATATATATATATATATATATATAGTGATTTACACAAAAGATTACTATCCTATAAGTTAAGGTCTTAGGTTTTGTTCAAAGACTATCTATAACTAGTTTTGGTTTTTGAGGTATTTTAACTTTATTAGGTCTTTTTCAGCAAATGTGTAATTATTAGTCAAAAGATATTGAATTAGTTGGTATAATTGCAGTTTATTGATAGTTATCACATATCAAACTATGTATCCACAGTGTTATGGTTTGTGTTTGGGTAAGTCTCATGCAATCATGGACTCAGCTGAGTCTGGAATTCATGATTGGTTCATTGTCTAGCACTGCAACTGGTGATGTGAATGTTGCCCCCACCAAAGGGTGGAGCCAGTACACAGCATAAGAGTGGGAAGGAGGCATATTTTCCCTTGTTTGCTCTGTTCACTCTTGCTGTTTGCAGTGGCCATGAATGGTTGCCCAGCCATGCAGTCCTGCTTTGGAGACAGCTGAGTATAGACTGAAACTCCCCAAACTGTAAGAAATAAACCTTCCTCTGCTTCACTTTGGGCATCAGGTATTTTGTGTTAACAATGAGAGAAAAGTTACTAAGATAGACAGCTAGTAGGTTACCTGGTCCTCTTGTTACTTTATCTCATTTAGATATCTTAACAAGTATATGAGGTGATAATTATTACATTTATCTTGTAGCAAGTAGCTGAATAAACTCAGAGGCAGTGCTGTGGATATTCTAAATCTTCAGCATGTTGCCTTTTGTCCTAAATAAATTTAATTTAATATATGAGAATAGTTTAAGATTAAAAAGATTTGTATACCTGCCTTTGTTATTAAAAGACATGATGGTATTAACTTAATAAATAGAAACTACTAGTTCAAAAAAAATCAATGCATCTTATGTCCCAAGGTGTTTCTAGATAAATATTAGAAACGATATGTTATTCATTGGTAAAGAAATAAGATGGGAAGAGATGGGAGGGTTGCTAAGGACTGCCAGTGAGTGAACAGAGGGATAATGGCTTCACCTCCAAAATCAGGTCTTTCTAAAACCTATGAAGCCATATGTCCTGACTTTTCTTGATGGGCATCTGTAAGTATTTCACCTTACTTACAATTCAAGTTTTTATTAAGGTCTTCATCATATCTGAAACACAGGCAGTCTAGTATTCCACAGCCTGAGGAATACACCTATCATGACAAGTTCTGCTCAGAGCCAAGGATGCGGAAAGGTAAATCAAAGACCAGGAGAGTGGCACTGTACACTCATTTGCCATACACACAATGCTTCAGTGGGCCATCAGTCCTCACCCAGACATTTTATTTTACATTTAGATTTAACAGTGAGGTACATAGATTTACAGATACGAGTTAAAATTTGTACATGATTTATTATACTGAGAACTTCCAACTCTTAAATTTTTGTAAAATGGACATATCTGAAGGATCAAAGTCTCCAAGTTCTTCATCAGATTGTAAAACCTGTTTTTTCAAGACTTTCCCTTCATAACTGAGCAAATGTTATTTGTGCTGAGGTCACAAAGTGTCCCTGCTCTTTCTTCTGTAGAAACCTAACAAGCTGTATGTGCTCAACATACCCTGCTGGCCAAGACTACTAAATCCTGCCAGATGCAGGTACTGCCAAAGGCCCAATTCCAAACTGCAGTGATTATTAATCTTTTTAATGAGCACAGACATATAGAAATTCTAAACACTGCTCCACAAGACACTAATATATACACACAATAAAGTATATTGTGTATATACACAAATAAAGTATACCATTTGAGGTAAGTTGAGGGCTCAAGTTAATCTATAGCCCTAAACTAAGGGAAAAAAACTTGTATTTAAGAAGATTTTTAGTTTTTACTATCCTAATGCCCAGCTGGGAGCCTAGAGCACCTTATGGGCATAAATAATATCACCTAGTCTGTAACAATTATATTTGGTAATATTCTGTATTCCTCCAATATGTATAACTGATTTTGTGATTCAAGGTAGTTATGTTGCACAAAGTTATCTCAAATGCTGAATTATCAAATGCTGAAGCATTGTTTCTAGGGGAAGAAATGCCTAGGGTCCTATAAGCTTCTGTTAATACTTTCACCAACCAAAAATGTACACCCTGATTTTATTTATGTTTCTATTTACACCTTTTATTTAATAACACTGGACTCACAACAAGAGTATTGTAATAAATGCCTGTAACTCAGCTTACCTAACATTTCTTTTCTCTGCCATATTTCAATTCAGAACACACACAATAGTTCAGCACTATACTAAGCAGTGAAATCATCCACAAAATGCATAAAAAAGTAAAAATGTTGCACCAACTAGACCAAGAAAAAATACTTGCTTGTAGTATGAAAGAAAAAGTAAGAATGTTGTTCATCCTCAAATAAGAAACTTTTGCATTGACTACCCAACTTTTTTGTTTCTGTCTTTCTCTGCACATCTGCAATGACTATGCAGGCTCAACAAATACTGACTATAGGCTCTGCTGCAACCTGTTTATGCCCTTCTCCTTAAGTTCCTATGTTGAAATTCTAAACCCAAAGTGAAAGCAATAGCAGTTAGAGTGTCTGGGAGGTAATTAGCTCATGAAGGCCCTACCCCCTTGTGCCATTATGAAAGTGACTCCAAAGAGTACTTGTGCCCCTATCAGCATGTGAAGACACAGGGAGAGATAGCCCTTTATGAATCTGGAAGCAAGTACTCATTGGACACTGCTGACACTTTGATCTTTTGCTTCTAACCACCAGAAGTTGAAAAATAAATTTTCATTGTTTCTCCACAGTTCAATTTATGGCATTTTGTTATAATAACCTGAACAGACTATGAAAGAATTACAAATAAAGTTTATTGAGGAAGAAAATTTCCAACATAGAAGGTGTGACCCCTAATATAGTGAACCCTATAACCTGCAGGTCTCCAAGCCTATTCCATAGATTCCTTATGTTTGGTGCCACCAAGCATAGGTATGTGCATAAATGAGTCTTAGAAGTTAACTATACTAAAATATCCTTGTATTTTTATAGAAAAAGATATATCACTTACAGAAAATCTTTAAAGGCATTTGAAAAATAATGTAAGCTTGATAAGACAGGAGGCTAACATATAAACATACAGATACAGATCTCATTGCTCAGTTTTAACTCAATCACCATGACTACTGATGGTGTATTTTAAAATACCATGTAATACTTAATATTTTCAATGGTCTATCATGACTGCACATAAATATCTAGATTTTTCAGAGAAGTACAATTTATTATGGTTTAGTCATTGTATTTGTGACACAGAATAATTTACTGAGAACAGAAAACACATGTCAAGTATAGTCATGCTTTTCTTATTTTTAGTTCTCAAAACTCACACCATTTTTTCCATTTAAATATAATGTAAAAGTTGAGGAAGCACTCCATTCTGAAAACTATAATGTCAATGAGCAAATACAATTCAAACTCCCAGGTCACACTTAATAATATAGCCATTGAACTTAATTCTGGCTCTGCTTTTGGCATCATGCCCCAAAAGCTAAAGAAAAAAAAAAACGTATGGCTATCTTCCTGACAAAGTTTGCAGTAATTTAAAAATATTATCTTATACCATGTCAAGTGTTGCAATACCTATATTTTATTTTCCTAAGCAATCAAGATAAGAACTATTTGTATGTACACAGACTTCTTAGACATAAAAACTGACAAAAGATGGGAAAACATTATTTGGGAAAAATATTGGTTATAAAAGAACAACACATTATGCTGGAAATATTATTGTATCTTTTCAAAGCAAATTAAACAAATGTTTGAATATATATTACAAACTCCCTCTTACACTGGACTTAATGGTAGATTAATGGTGATAGACTCTGGTTTTCAGGTGTTTAATCAGCCCAGAGCTGTGCTGTTCAGTATAGTAGCCATTAGCTCCATATGTTCCATAAGGCAATTGAAATTGAATTTACTAAGTTTAAACTTTTACTTCCTCAGGTTAACCATATTTCAAATGTTCAATAAGTCTATGTGGATAATCATTATCATACCGAAAGTACAGATTTCTGTTAACATACTAGGATGATCCTAACACTTGAAGCAGTAAAATGTAGATGTTAAAGTTATTATTTTGTTGGATGATCTCATTTCTTAGATTTAGAAAATCTGGACTTCTGCAAAAATGGCAGATTGATAAACAGTAGAGAAAATGGCTTCTCTGAGAGTCACCATCCACACACTGGAATATGACATCATGAGGAAGACAAGAAGGAAGGAAGTGGGTGCCCTGGACTCAGGAAGAATCTGAAGTGCAAATTGGAGCCCACAGAAAGAGTGAAAAGTAAAACTTCAAGGAAGAAGAAGGTGGTAGCCAGTGGCACTTTTGCCCTGAGACATAACTCACTATGAAAGAAGAGCTGTTCAAACCTGGAGACACAAGGCCACAGTGATGGTGACAGCTGGCAACCCCAGAGGTCTCTGCAGAGAGACACAGGAAAGGAGCAGTGGACATGCAGGACTCTCTGACTTTGAGTGCAGAGGACTTATCCCTCCCATGGTGAGAAAGCAATTAGCCGGCAGCCATTTTGGAGATGGGCCAGCTGATCTAGGAACCCAAAACCATGCCAGTTTTGTATAGCAGCTCCCAGCTGGATGTAGACCCATGGTCTGTGCCAAGTCCAATGAGTCTGGCCACAGAGCAGACTCCCTGAGCTGCCCTGAACTGCTGAGATTACCCATTACTCCACCATGAAGTAACTGCTGGCTTGCTGGGATAGATTAGCACAATTTGAGATTCTGTCTCCACAGGTTGTCTACTAGTGAACCCAGAAAGAATCCTGGAAGTGGACTGTTTGTTTTTGTTTTTTCTCTTTCTCCTTTATTGTTTTTATATGAATGTGAAAATGGATCCTAACCTCTTTGTGCATATTGTTCTGTTCTTCCTTTTATCTCTTTCATCTCTCTTTTTCTTTAGTCTTCTGCACCACTTTCTCAAAGTTGACATTATCTCTTTGTCCTCCAATCTTACTTTTCATCTCTTTCTCTTCTTCCACTTCTCTATTTTCTCCTTACCCCATTTTAAATTTGAACTTTTGACAGCAAAATTGACTCATTATTAACTTATATGTTGCATATAATTATCTGGCTTGTTTTACATCTTGTTATATAATCATAAATCTAGTTTATATGGTTAAAAGTTGCAAACTAAGGATTAGCTCAGTTTGTTGTTTTCTAGGCTGTGTTTGATGCTATTGGTATCACTGTAGCCAATATTGACATAATTGTTCTAAACAACTGTTGGTCCTGGTAGTCCATGATTGAGATTAACTAAGGGCCATAGAAAATATGTTGGCACAGTGCCAAAGAACCAGGGATTAAGTCATAAAAGCAACAAATTCTCATCTCCAGCAAACTGAAGTGGTAAGATTTTTCAACAGACTCAAAACTCCAAAACAAGCTACAATGGAAGAATATGCATATGAAGAAATATGAATGACAAATATTTGAAAAACTATTCAACATTACTGGTCATTCAAAAGGTGCAAAGTAAAACAACACTGAAATTGTACCTCACCACAATACCCTGGATCAAGAAATCAAGCAATAACAAATGCTGGAGAGGCTGTGGGGAAAAAAAAACCCTTATCTATGTTGGTGGGAATGCAGACTGGAAACCACCATTTAAACAAGGGTGGAGATTTCTCAAAAAACTAGGACTAAAAAAAATCCTAGTACTAGAGGTCTCATTCAACCCAGCTATTCCCCTGAATATCTTCCCAAAAGAATTAAAAATATCATACCACACATGTGCACCCATGGGACATATGTGCACCCATGTTTATAGCAGCACAATTTGTAATATCCAGATATTTGAAACAAACTAAATGCCCATCAACAAGAAATGGATAAAAAAGATATGTCTTTTTATACAATGGAGTACTACTTGGTAATGAAGAAGAATAAACTGGAGACTTTTATAGGTAATTGGATGCAACTTGAGACCACACTCATTAGTAAAAGAAATAAGCTACACATGTGTAAACATTTCACTTTCTCATCTGTGTGAGAAATAATATATGTATATATGTATGAATATGTATATGTATATAAAAACAGATAAGATAGCTAGACTGCTGATCTGTCTGAGTTCACTGAAGAGAAAGATTCGTACCAGTATTGTTTACAATTGAATGCCTATGTCTTGTGCTCTGGGTGGATGATTTGAGGATGACAATGCACAATATATGTACTATTGTTGCCGCATGATTGACATGTTTTGAAATTTTGTTTTAGTGCTTTTCTTTCTTCTTTGTTTTTCTTTTTCTCCTTGAAATTAAATGGATTTGGAAAAAAATTAGAAAATCTAGAGATAATTATGATGGTTGGTAAATACCTCAAATGCAACAATATTATTTACATAAAATAGACAGAAATCTACACAATTTGAAAGTGAAGTCCACCTTTTTTCATTCCTTCCTTCCTTTCTCACTTCCTCCTACTGTCCTTTCCTTCCCTCTTTGCTTAATTCATTCCCTCTTCCCTTATTTGTTATAGTTTACCTCTGGATATCCCCCCATAGGATCAAGCACTTAAAGGCAGAATCTCTGAGGATGACATAGGAGGTGGAGTCTGATGAACAGAATGGGTTTACTGAGGATGTGATCTAGACGGACATACCCTCCTTGGCCCCTTCTTTCTCTGCTTCCTGCCAGGCATGACCTGAATAGATTTCTTCCATTAAGGCCTTCCATTGTGCAGCTGACCAGTTGGAGACTAAACTTATTTTGAGCCAAAATAAACCTCTGGTCCTTTAAATCATGAGCATCTGGTAACTAAGATTTTTTTGAGGGGGGAAGAGTGTGGAGAGGTTTTGAGGTGTGGACTAAAGAAACAGCTCTCAAATGTTGTAAAAATGAGTTTGACAAGAGATTTTGGTCGGAGTTCAGAAGACCAGAATGCTGATAGAAATGTAGATGATAAAGACAAGGCTCAGGTAAATTCAGTTGAGAACAAGAATTGCATTAGCTGTCGGACTCCAGGTTATTCTGTGTGTTATTCTTTGTCTATATTTTGCTCAAGTCCTGAATGTTAGCAGGAAACTGAGATTAAAGACAATGAACTAATTAATCTATCAGAAAATTTCTAAGCAGCCTAACATTCAGGATATGGCATGACACTGCTTCCTGATTTTAGACAGGTTTATGCTGAAAATCAGGAGCAAAAATCTCATTCAAAAAGCTTTCCATTTCCCCAGGATGGGAGGCTTGGCAAAGCTGGAGCAGAGGAGAGCTTGATTGTTGAAAAGATTAGCATCCAAAAGAAACTTTGGGCTTTAAAACAAGACAATAAGAACAATACCTTAAATGTGTATGAGGATCCAGCAAGGCCGTACTTTTGCAGGTTCAAAATAATAAAAGTGAAATATTTTGTTTTGAGAAGAGATCTCTAGGGCACCATGGTCAAGAACAATGGCTGCCTACAGAATTTCTTTCCCTGCAACTCAGTTTGTAGTTCTCAGCCATCCAAGCACTTGAAGAGCCCTGCAGCTATGATACAAGAGAGCCCAGCTAGTACCTCCAGCTGGTGCCAGAACTTGGCAGGATTCACATGATGCTGGTCTTATGAGTATGCAAAATACAAGATTTGTGGGAACAGGAGGCTTCCACCAAGATTGCAGGAGGATTTGGGGGGCCAAGCAGTCTACCCCTACAATGGCAGTGAATGAAGTTGTGAGAATGAAATTGAAGCTGTAACAGAAACCCCAGAATTCTGGAGAAGCAAGGAACATGGAGCATGTCAAGTAAACCACAGAGTGAGAGAAGTCTGTTAAAGAGAGAAGCCAACAGCATTACATGGCAGTACTATAGTGGTGGGGCAAACTGAGCTCTTCACAGATTACATCTTGGCATGATTTTTTCATGGTCCTGGACATGAAACTGTGGGATTTAATATTTGCCTTTCTGGGGTTTGAACTTGCTTGGATTCCTCTGTGTTTACCATTTATATGGTCATTTTCAAAATGGTTTTCCAAAGAGTCATAGTTTCTTCATTGGCTAATTATTCTATTCTTTACAGTATAGAAGCCTCTGTCTACATTTATAGAAACTAACAGTATACCATTCTTTAGTTTGTAATTATGCCATAATTGAAGCCATTTATGAATTGATTACTGATGTTATCACAGAATATCACCATCTGGGTAACTTATGTTAAACAAGTTTATCCATTTTATTTCCTCATGATGGGAAGTTCAGTATCAGTGTCCTGATATCTATCTTTTTACTGCATCATAACATGGCAAAAGTGCTCACATGGAGAAAACATGGAAGCATGTCAACTCAGATCTGTCTTCTCTCTCTAAATCTATTAATGCTATTTATGA
>PVJX010038765.1:0-16106 GCA_004027295.1 Dolichotis patagonum
GATTCAATGAAAAATGCTGATTCCTGGTCACAGTAGCTGCATTCCAAATGTGTGTTAGCTACATGTGACCATCAGCTGTCCCTGGACCTAGCCTGTGACGGCTGTGGATGTATCAGTACGCTGGTCCATCTTGATGATCACTGGGTTGCATTAGGAGAGCCTTGGAGAGGTGGGTGACTGAGAGGAGTCCATTGATGAGTCGAGAGCTGAATGGGCTGTCAGATGAGGCCCAGTTGGAGGACGTGGGTTATGGGAATGTTCTTAGAGAAAATATTTAGCCCCTGACCCTTCCTCTCTCGCCCTTTCCCTCCCTTTGTTCCCCTAATGTCTGGAGTTGAGCAGCTTTCCTTGGCCACGTCCTTCCGCCATGATGCTTCTGCTTTGGACCCAGACACCCATGGACTGGAGCTCTGAAACCAGGAGCCATGAACACATCTCATGAATAAAATTGTACACGTTGGCTTCTTTGTTGCAGAAAGAGGAAAGCTGGCTGATGCAATTGGGACCAAAGGGGAGCTAGTTTCTGCCACAGGACCCTTATGCAGCAGTGAGGTACTTAGAAAAAGACCAGCTGTCAAGGCAGGCAGAGCTGGGGGTGTGCCAG
Source organism: Dolichotis patagonum (assembly GCA_004027295.1). Classification (NCBI taxonomy): domain Eukaryota; kingdom Metazoa; phylum Chordata; class Mammalia; order Rodentia; family Caviidae; genus Dolichotis; species Dolichotis patagonum. The sequence continues at coordinate 605 of PVJX010038765.1, forward strand.
GCAAGGCAGGATGACAGAAGACAGCTCACTGGATGTGGAGAGAATCGGGTCACACTGCCCAGAGATCAGGACATAGAGGAGTGGACCACAGCTGGCCAGGCAAAGAGCTGAAAAAGCACACGTGTAGGGTGAAGAGTATGAACAGCACTCTAAAATGAGACACCTCGTGGGACTTTGAACCAGCAACAATTAGAGGGGCTGCAGCTTCACACAAACCAGGACTTCTGATGGTCCACGCCAGTGGGACTCATGTCCACCTTGACTGAGTGTGCAGAGCTCAGGACCTCGGCCACGGCTGTCAGACCCCCGTCTTCCAAAATCCCCTGGAGAGGAGAGACACAGCTGCATCGTGGGAACCATTCTGGCCAGCGAGGCAGAAAGCTGGGTTTGCTCACCCACGAGGCCACAGACAGTGAAAGCCAGATTTTAATATACATTTTTTTTTTTAAAATTGCCTCTCCACAATAGAAGATCACTCACTCTTTAAGACATTGTTTTCTCTGCTTGGAAAACATTGTTTATAATGTCAGACAGCACTGCGTGCACAGTGAGTGTTTATATGCATTGTACTGAAACTCAATTTTCTATGACATGTTTTACTTGTGACTTGATCAGCAGTCACTCAAACTGGAGCAGAAGTGGCACGACACCAAAATGGGGGGAAATCTTGTGAATTGACAGCAAAGCCACTGTGAGCCACTAATTCTAGTGTAATTGAAAATGCACGTGGTAATTGAAAAAGTAGAATGTATGTCAGAGTTCGCCATGAGGCGAAAGAACCCCCTGTAGGTCTAAGGAACTCAAAGCGGAAGGGAGCTACAACCATTCCTCGTGTTCAGCCCTGGAGCGCTGTGTGGTAAACGCCCCTGCCCAGCCATTTCTGCACCTCAACCCTTATTCTCTTGGAGATTAAATTGCAATCTGACTTTAAAATCCTGTTGAAACCTGCCCCGCTGTCCTGTGAGCCTCTTCCACTGCTTTGTCTCCCTGATATCTATTTTCTCTGTTTAACACCTAAGAATTGTTATTTTAGCCAGGGAAAGGCCTATCCATTTTATAAAGCTAAATGAAGCACTCTGTGTCTTTCTGAATTATTCGATATTCATAAACCACCACTGACAAAAGGTTTTGCCTGGGATTTGTTTTTTAAATCCTCATAATAACAACAGTTTTAGTACTGTACTGTATTTCTCACCTCCACTAAGGTCTGCTTGAATCTGCTGTCCTGGCTCTGGGAAGAGCAGAAGAAAAGCCACAGATAAACAACCCAGATGGAGAGTGGCTGGGGTTCCTGGGTCATGGTGGGCTCCAGGGAGGCCGGAGGCCATAGATGCCACCACAGGACTGTTATGGGATGAATATGTAGTGTCCCCAAGACCCATGTTGTAATGGCTTTCTCTCCACTTCATGATGTCTTGAGGCCTCCTGGAGGTGTGACACCCTCACCGTGGACTTTGGGAGCCTAACTGGACCAGGAGGACACTGACTTCAGGAGAGAATAAATCCAGGGATGAGATCATAATTGTATAGCTGTACTGAGGGGAGAAGGAAATATAGCAGGTGTGGCTAAACTGCAGGAGTGGGTCACAGTGATGTGACCTTGGGGACTGCACCTTGTCACGCCCCCTTTACTCTGTCTGTTTCCCCATTTCTCTGCTTCCTGGCTCCCATGAAGTGAGCAGCTCGGCTTCCCCACACCAGCTAACTACCATACTCTGCCTCGCTTCGAGACCCAGGGATGGAGCCAGATGACCAGGGACTGAACCTGCTGAAGCTGTGAGCAGAACTAAATCTCCCCTCCTCTGAGTTGTTTCCCTAGGTATTTGGTCACAGTGCTGGACAGCTGCCCAGCAATGGCAGAGGAGATGGACCCACACAGCCTTTACCCTGGTCCATATCCACTCTCTTCAAATTTTCCATGCCGTTCTACCCAGCTGCAGAGTGAGCTGGGAGAGACCCCAAGGAAAGATTACTGCGCACAAACACTCCCAACCCTCCCAGGTCATCATGCACCGCAGCCCAGGTTCTGGGCGGAGCACTCCGGGAGACTCTGGCTGGGTGTCATCTTGAATCAGGCGTCCACCACATGCCACAGCCAAGCCTGCTGCCTGTTTTCTGATGGCCTCCCCGGGACACAACACTGCACCCCCCCAGTCATACCTTTATTTACTTTTTCCGTGCTGTGCATTGAACTTGGGCCCCTGCCACTGAGCTACATCTATAACACTTTTAAGCATTTTTTGAAATTTTGAGACAGAATCTCCCTTAGTTGCTAAGTTGCTTGGGCTGGGCTCAAACCTGTGATCTTCCTGCCTCAATTTCTCAGGGTCCTGAGAGTGCAGATGTGCACCACCATGCCTATCTCACTGGTCCTTGATAGATAAGGATCCACTTATTTCCCTCTTGGTCTTTAACTGCACTACTCCAAACAGTTCTCCTCAATTTAAGCTAAGAATCCATCCATCTATCGTCTGTCTATCTACCATCTAGCTATTACTCCATCTTTCCATTTATCTGTCATCTGTCTGTCTATTCTGTTTTGCGTCTGAAATGTCCTCACCAAGCTCTTTTGTAAAGACTGGGAGGCTATGTTGGGAGAGAATTAGAATGAAAGCTTTAATTCATTGATGGCTTTGAAGCTTAACGGGCTGTCTTAGTTACCTTCTTGCTGCTGAGGCACGGTACCCAACACCTGTAACTTAAAGGAGGAAAGATTTATTTTGGCTTACAGTTTGCAGAAGTTTCAGTCCGTGGTTAGTTGGTCCCAGGCAGGACAGCATGGCAGTGGGGCCTGGCAAAGAAGAAAGAATTCATGACATTGCAGCAGGACACAGACTGAAAGACAGAGGGAAGAAGGAGAGGAGAATCAGTCTACACTTCCAATGCCCAGACTTCACCTCCCACCATCACATTCTGAGAGGAGACAGAAACTCTGTGTGTGTGTGTGTGTGTGTGTGTGCATGTGCGCACACTGGAAGTTTCTTAAAATGGTACTACAACTTCTGTATGACCCAGTCATTTCCCTTTGAGATAGTCACCCAGGAGAATTGAAAAGCATATAGAGATGCACACAGCTATCTATACTAGCTTTACCTGTAGTAAACAGAAGTTGGTAACAGCTCAAATACCCATCCATCAACAGGAGGCTGGAGAAACAAGCTGACTGTCCGTGCAGTGAGATAGAACTGGGCTGTGACTTGCCATGGCCCACTGATGGGTGTCAGGACGCCCAGTGACCTCCAAAGCACTATGATGCATGACACAATGCAGACAACGGAAGTGTGTATTCTGAATGATTCCATGTGCATAAAATTGTAAAAAGTGTGAACAAAGCTAAGGTGGCAGAGCAACAAAAGCAGCTCAGTGGTCACTTAGATAGGATGGGTCAGGCAGGAGCTGGGAGAGAACCTGTCCAGGCTAGGGGGACACTTTGGGCACGTTGGGCTGGGAGAGAACCTGGCCAGGGACAGGTTCACTCCCAAGGACACTTCGGGCAGGTTGGGTTTGTTTGTTACCATGATGGTGGGGATGGCCTCCAGGAGCACATTAAAAGGAATCTGATTTAACCTTCGCATACATGCAATGTACTTAACGTCAATAACGTCCTACAATGTCATTTACATCAGTAATACTGTACATGAAGAAGATTTCTATTTTACAACCTATCATTCTATGTTAAAACAAATTTAATACCTGCATACAGACTTGGTAAAATTAAGAGAATGCAAGAAATAAAGATAATCATTGCAGCATTTGAAACAGATCACTTTATGTGGTGATATGGTGTGAAAATCTGGTTTTTTTTAAGTTCTGTATATGGTATTCCTTTTTCCTTAGTACATTTTCCCTACAACTTCCGGTGTGCTGGATACATAGAAATATGGAACCCTGTGTTAATCACCAGGACAATGCCTACAACCCACAGTTTAAAGGAGGGGATGTTTACTGGGCTCACAGTTTCAGGGGGTTCAGGATGGGAACGGGATGGTGGAGAGGACTGGTGGAGGACAGACGCTTGGCCCATGCAGCCAGGGAGGGGGATTTACCCTTCTAAGTCACACCCCAGTGCCCACCTCCACAGAGGCCCTGCCTCCTCCAGCATATTCAGCTATGAACTCACCGATGGGTGAATCTGCCATCAAGGACAGTGTCCTATGATCCAGGCGCCTTCTAAAAGCCCCTCTCTGAACATGTGGGGCTTCTGGGAGACACGTTAGATCTAAACGCCAACAAACACACTATCCTAACTTAACGAACCACGCTGAGCACTTTGCTGTATCACTAAGTCTTTTGGTGCAGTGAGGTCAGTTTTGTTTTGGTTCTGTTCTGGCTGTTGTTAGTTTTGTGGTCCTGGAAATTGGACGCAGGCTGTACACATACCAGGCGAGTGCTCTACCAGCGAGCTACACTCCCAGCCTTTCTGTTAATTTTTATTCTGGGACCTCTTGCCGGGCTGCTCAGGCTGACATGGAACTTGAGGCATCTCTGGCTTTTCCTCCCAGGTAGCTGGGGATCTGGGTGAGTGTCACCCCACCTGGCTGCTGGGACGCTTTAAACAAGCTCTTGGAGTCTGGCTGTTTACTCTACCAGCATCTTTTTGGTCTGTACGTTATTTCTAATTTCTCTTTTTAAAAAATAGTACCAGTATTTTATAAACATAATTTGGAACATCTCATTATTTTTTAGCATGAAGTCATAAAAACTTATTTGACATTTAAAGAGAGAGTAACAGGTCAGGTATGTAGATATTTTAAAGTTTGCTCTGTGTTCCCAAATTTCAGGAGAGGTTATTTTTACAAAGTGGTATTTCCTGACTAAACACCAATATGTCCTATTTGCATATTCAGACCACACGGACATCCAGGAGAAACACAGAAACTCATTTTTTAAGACACAAACAAGGTGATATAAGCTCAGTTGGAATTATTTTATTATTTAATGTAAACTGAGATAGCACATCAGAATAATCAAATATACTTAAGCTTAAGATCCATAAGAGCTGTTTACAGTAGCACCAGACGGCCCCCACCATGGCTGTCACATCTTGTTTTGATTGCTACTTTCTTTTTAAACCTGCAAAATGCTCAGAAGGCTCTGCCCACACACCTCTTGCTAATGGTGTCACTGACCATTGCTCCTGGACTTTACTTTGCTTCCTTTGGTCTTCAGTGATTTCCGACCAGGAGAAGGTGCTAACTGATCCTTCTAGGAGCTGCAGGAAGACCCAAGAAGGAATTAAATTAATCCCAGCGCCATGGGCAAGGCGGCAGTGGTGCAGGGTACTTCCTCTGGATTTGGTGCCTTGCACCCAGCAGGAAGCCCTCAGCCTCCCTCCAGCCAGCACCTGTGCCCAGGGAAGCAGGTGCCCAGGAGACAGAAGTCAGACTATGCCCCTTGGCCCTGGTTCGCTGCTGTGGTCATCCCTGCCCCTGGTGACCACAACTGCTTCTGCCCTCAGTCTGCATTTCCCACCTCCTTCCCGGCGTGGAAGTGCATGGCTGCCGCTCCTTCTCCACAGGTGGCTTCTTCTCGAGTCTTGCACGTCCTCCTGCACCACCTGCCATAACTGTCCACTAAGGTACTGCAGTGACCTTACACAGCCCCCCCCCACCTCGACTTGGCTCTACGCACCCACCCAGAACCATCTTTCCTAAGTGTCCACACCCCGTATCTCCTGAAGACCCCTCAGAGAATGACCCCGTGTACCTGGCACAGCCTGGAGACCCCCATGGTGGGCCCAGTGCACTTCCCACTCAAAATGTGAGCAAGGCAGGGACCAGGCTGAGAGCCAGAAGTCATATCTGCTCCTCTAATTTGCTGTAAGGTCAGCTAAGATTCACTGGGTACTTACATATCCCCCACAGCAGGTTAAGCATTTAAACACCATACATCTTAAAATTAAAAAGCTTGTCTCAGACTAATTTAGATTGACCTAAAAGTTGTAAAGGGCACAGAGAGTCGGTGCATGCCCCTTATCACATCATCCCCACTGGTAATGTCCCTGTCACATAGTCCTTAAAACTAAACACACCAACATCAATGCATTATTATTGACCAAACTCCAGACCTGGGGGATCCCCCTGCTGCTCTCCTAATGCTGGGATCGCAGTAGAACCCCACCCTACAGGACCGTCGCAGCTCCCAGATCTCCTTGGCCCGTGGTGTTTTCTTAGCCTGTCCTTGTCATTCTGAGTCTATTGTCTTCAGGACCCTGGACAGGAGTTGTGTACACTGGCCCAACACTCTTGCTCATGGCCAGACTGGGGTGATGGATTTGTAGCGAGGACACCACAGGCAGAATGCTTTCCTCGTCACTTCCTGTCTGGGGAACATGGCAGTCCATGCTGTGAACCTTTGCTACTTGGCCAGGCAGTGTCCAGCAGGCTTCTGCACTCTGCAGACTCTCTTGCCCTCTTCTATTCTTTGAGATTCTTTGCACAAGTCCCTTCTAGTCCAGAGCCTAGCTCAGAAAGCTTTGCAGTGTCAGTAGAGAAGCCACACTGACAATATGCACCGAAGTCCTTGCCTTTTCCAGGGGAGCACTTCTTTCCACTGCTCTCTGGTTTTCAAGAGGACCCTAAACTCTCCCGGGCCACCCCTCACTTCTTGCCTTCCCTGTGGCCACAGGAGAGGTGGACTGTGGTGGAGACTTATCACATGGCCTTTCTCCATCTTGGAGAAAGAATGTGCAGAGGGGGTCAACGTGGGGTGCTTATTCCCAGCCCTAATTGTGGGATGTGGTGCTCCCAGGAGGAGCCGGTCTGCTGAACCACAGCCCTGCCCTTGCCCCCCAGCTGTCCGGCACATGAGCTGGCCAGGGTCTCTCTCTGACCAGCATCCCCTACTCTGTCTCCATTCTGAACCAAGGTGGAGACAAAGTCATTCCTGAACCAATCACCCTTGGGGACTCTCAGGGAGCCTGGGAGCTGCGTCACAAACCATCAGCCCTGGGAGGCTTGCTTCTCAGCCTTGTCTACCATGAGCCAAGCACAGTGCTTTTTCACCCAGCAGCACATCACTGTCCCCTCCCACTGTGGCCTGACGCGGTGTCCATCGGACACCTTCCCTGCGCTGCTGCTGCTCTCGCTCCACCTGCCACCTCGCCCTGCCCAGGTCCCGCAGCCCCACTGCTCTGCAGCCTCGTGTCCCTTCCTGGACAGTGTCCAGTCTCTGCCTACCTGCAGGGCATCATCAGGGTTCAAACTCAGGCTAACCCTGGAGCGTCTGACCCAGCCAGGGCTCAACACAGGCCCCCAAACCAGCCTCTAAATGTCCGTGTAGGCTATGGATGACTTACAGGAAGGAAACATGAATTATCTTTGTTCATGATTGCATATTTTCCTCTATTGCACACATTTTCTCTAAAGAGCTTTCTTAAAGTAAACTTTTTTTTTAGAGAAGAGCTAATATGAACCACTTTGCAGGGAATGTGAACTTCACTATAATGTAATGGGAAGAAACAATGATTTTGCTTTTTCGTTCATACTCAGCAGATAATAACTGAGAGCTGAGGGCCTGCAGGAGTCCTCGTGCTCACAGAGACTGTGGTTCACGGCTGGACTTCACAGGAGGAACCCGGCCCTGCTCCTGCTAATGTGTCCCCTGCCTGTGTACTTACTGCAACAGAGATGGGGTGTGCTTACCTCTGTCCCTCATTGTCACTCCAGGTTTTATTTTCTTCTTGCTGCTTTTAGTCCCCTTGGAATGGCTTTCCAGGGCCACCAGTCCTCACCTATGGTTCTCTTCAGTCTCACTTACATTGCCAATGTCATTCCTTACTTCAGTAGCTTTGTCTGCAGCTCCTGGAAGTGCCCTGTGTCCCTGGGATCCACCCTCTGGTTTGCATAAGCCCCTGATGGGATGCCTGTGACCCTGACCAGTGCTGTGGGTCCTATGCGGACATGCAGAAGGCAGGTGGGAGCTAACTGTGACAAACAGCTTGTTCCTAGGCTCTGTCTGCATGCCTCTGGGAAGCCACAAGGGCAGAGGCAGCTGCAGGAAAGCAGTGGCCTCATGCGTGATGGCAGTAACGCTGACAGCCGGGCTGACACCAGCCCCGAAGTACTGAAGCTGACCACAGTTCTAACTGTGTGACGGCCTCACTCCATGGCTGCAGCCACAGCCATGCCCAGTCCCACAGGAGCTGCCGGCCACCTGGGCTCCTCCCACTCAATTAGAGGAAATAAAATGGAATCAGGAATTTAACCCTGCACTACCTCTGTATGACTGCAGTAAGAAACTGGCGTAACTCTGTGCTTACAGCAGAGCCAGTAGGAACACCTGGGGGACCGTGAGCTCCAGAGCTGTAAGGTAACTGCTGTCTCTGCCTAAGTCCTGCACTCACAGAATTTGTGGGACAACGGGCCATGGAAGCCCATGGTGTGTGTTCAAACTTAAAAATTATTACAGTGAAAGATGCATTGCCATGAATCCCCCTCAGGGTGCTCCCCACTCTTCACAAACTTTTCTCCCACCATCCTTGCCCTTTCTGAAGCAGCTCCAGGAGTCGTCTCTCATGGGTGTCTTTAGTTGCTCTGTTGTGGGTGACTTGATGTGCTGAACTGATTCTAAATGTTTACTTTTCACGGTCATTTTGGCTTCGAGAAGAGCCAGAAGTTACACAGTGCCTGAATCAGTGAATAAGGTGGATGAGAAAGAGCCATCGTGTTTTATGAGCCCACCTTCCACTGGGCCGCACTGGGCAGCAGCATTCCCTGTATCTGTGATGGTTCCTGTGAGTGGACTTCCAGAACTGATTCCCGAAGTGCCAGGAGTGATGGGGTTAAGTGTACTCAAAGGAAGCACTCCGAGGGTGATTCACGGCGATGCGTCTTTCATTGTCCTTTTTTATTACGTAGGCATTTACCGTAATTCCAGTCACCACTTGTGTGTTACCTGACAGTTTCGGAGGTCGGAGCTCTGTGTGAGCCCAAGGCTAAGATCACAGGCAGCCTCACTCCATCCTGAATGTGGTGGAGACTATGGTGTCCTTGTCTTTTCCTGTGCTCAAGGCTCCCCTGAAATCACAGACCAGTCTTCTTCCCGGGGTGCCAGTGATCTGCCTGACCTCCCTCTTCACATGCAGAAATCCTGTGACTCTGTGGAGACCGCTGCATGGTCCAGGAAGCCTTGCTAGCCGAAGGCCCGCTCATCAGCAACCTTGGCTCCACCCTTACTCCTCTACAGAGAAAGCTCTTCCGGTCAGTTACGGCCACAGGACATGGCCGTTGAGGGTGGGGACACTCACCTGCCCCCACCGAGGTGTGCTGTACCACCTGCATCTCACATCTCACCACTCACATGTGGTCAGTGGTCCTGGAGTGGACACCCGGGATGGGGAAACCCCACTTCCTGTGATACTCTGGGGCGAACCCAGGGCCTTGACAGTGAGCTACATCTCCAGTTCCTCCCGCCTTCTTCTATTTTTGAGACAGACTCTTGCTAAGTCCCTGAGTTGCCTGTGAGGATGCACCACCTTGCTTGGCTAAAGGAAAACACTAAAGCTTCCCCTGCGAAGGTCTTTGGTTACAGGAGGGGCGAGGCCCTCTTTGATGTCTTGAGAGCAGTGAACACTTTCTAGGAAAATTCAGACTCCCTCAACCTTCCCCCCAATTCCATCAACCATTTCTGCATTTTCCTGGTGAAGCCCTCCTAGAAGCCAGGTTGAATAACGTAGCTGAGATAGCCTAGGGAAGCCCTATGCACCTGCTGTGTCTACTTACGAAGACCCCGAGTCCAGGGCAGTCGCAGGTGCCTGACACTGCAAGGTATGGATGGCTGGAGCCAGCTGTGGAGGACAGTGTGGTGTGTGGAGAAGCTGCAGATTTCTACTCCACAGTAAAGGCGGACAGCAATTGTGGCCCACACAGGGGGAGTGTGGCCCTGTCCACATAGAACAGAGGGACAGACTGTCCTTGGGCATGGCAGGGGGTGGGATGAGGGATGTTCACACTGTGGGGGACCCTAGGCTCAGCCAGAGAGGCTGGAGCAAAGGTAAGAAGAGGAAGTCTACAAAGATTATTTTGAAATAAGCCTCATCAGCTGCAGGAGCGCCTTGTTAGTCACAGTGGTTGCTGAGCAGAGTCTCCTTGGATGCAGCTCAGCAGGAATGTTGGTGGGGTGTGTAAGGGAGGGCCCTTCCTTCATGGCCTCCTGGTGCCACTTCGAGTTAGACAGAAGTGGCACCATCTTGGTGATGGCAACTTCCACAGAGCCCACACGGGGGGTCCCCTTGTCACTGGCTTCTGTGGAGGGAAAGACATAGCAGCAGTGACTGAGACTGTGGGCAGGGTGTGTGCTGAGGGCCACAAAAGCATGCGTTGGCCTGAGCTTGCATTTGGTGTTCAGATGGCGAGATGCTGGGCTGAGGTGGTCTTTCCTCCCAGCCTCACCCTCAACAGCTCCCCTACAGAATCTTCGCAGCCCGGCTGTCACAGACCCAGCCCCTTGCTGCTCAAGGCTCACCGCACCATCCTTGCTGCAGGTCCCTTCACCAGCACTGCACTGCCTGTGCCCTGTGTTCCCTCCTTGTCGAACGGCACAGCGCCAGGCTGTGGGCACCGCTACCACCACCACAGGAGCACAGGAACCTTTTACATCTAAAGAGGAAAGAGGAAGTCCCAGAGGAAATGACCCCATCAGGGCAGCGTCATGTGTCTGGACCGGGCGCTGAGATTCCACCCAGGTCAGCGCAGGGCCCCTGGCCTGGCAGTGAGAGAGACTGTACAATGCAGTGTCACATTCAAGGGTTCTCAGGCTGTTCCTGCAGCCTTTGTGCTTTGTGCTCCTGGCTAGGAGGCAAAGCAAGTGGTCCCCTCAAAGCCAAAGCTCTTCAGAGGGGCTAATTAGAGGGGTGGGCTGAGCTTGCAGGACAGGCAGGATGGCAGGGCAGCCAGGCTGAGCCCCACGGGGTGCAAATGAATCCCAGGGGACCATCGCTGTTACTTTCCAAACAGGAAGCAGAAATGCAGACCAGAGCTGCGGAAGAGGGCAGGGGAGCCCAGCACACACTAGCCCCGCTGGGGCACTCTGAGGTTCTCCCTGCCCTAAGCTCCAACTGAAACGAGATGGAAAAGATCTCCCTGACCTCTGGGCCTTCGAGAATCAACTAAGTGCTCCTGCTTCCCAGGCTTTGGGGATAGCACATCACAAGCCCATACCTCCAATTCAGCCCCTGCCAGGCTGGAGGCCAGGCTGGGCAGAGCAGCCACCACACAGTGGCCAGGAAGTGCAGCATTTCCCTGGTAAGAAATTGGACCCCGGCTTTATCGACATCACCAACCGCTCCCTTGTATGAGAAACGCGTTTCACAGGTGCGGCTGTAAATTTGTTGCACCTGTCAGTGGAGACTGAGGTATTGAGGAGCTGGCAGAGAGACTGGGGGATACCCATTATTCTCCAGGGAGTCTGTCCCAGGGTGGATGCAGATGCCATCTTGGTGCCTTCCATGTATGAGGGGCTGCTCACACCCACCCCAATACACCCTCCAGGGCTGGGGTCCTGTTCTCAAGGTGCTCGGACAGGTAGCACTCCCCAGGGACCCTGTTTGGCAGGAGCTGGGGTCGGGGTGACTCGTCTTCTCACACCCTCATGACGTTCCCAGTGTTACATGTCCATCGGTGACCTCGCACCCTTGGGAAAGTTCATGCAGACCCCATGAGCACAGCAGAAGGAGGGGGAGGCAGGTTCCTTCCCTCGGGAGGGCGGAGGCCTGGCCTGGGAGGATGACAGAGGGTTCAAGGACAGTGGACCCCAGTGGCCACTGCTGCCTGCTGCTGCTCCACCTGGCTATTGCCCCTGGCTTGGGCCTACAAGAGGCCTGCAGCCCGCCTGGAAGCTGGAGGCCAGGCCTCATGGGACTCGATGTTCAGGGTGCTAAGAACACACAGAGGAACTGCGGGCAACCAAGGCAGAGAATCTTGGCTGCCAGGGACAGGGTACCTCCCCCGGGGCTCCCCTCACCCCCTGACCCTGGGCATCTTCTCACCACAGCACCAAGACCTGATCTCAACCAGTACTTGGCAGAACTCTCTCCCCAGCTGCAGTTTCCTCACTCAGGCTCAGCAAGAATCCTCAGTTCCTTTGGAGAAAACCCTCTGTGACGTCTGCTCCAGGTTTCTCTCACACCCGCCCTTCCGGTCTAAGCCCTGGGTGCTTTGAGCAAGAATCGCCCAAACCTTGTCCTCCTCGTAGCAATTTCCTTCCACTGAACCCCTTGCTCTGAAATGCGCTCATACGAAGCCTGCTTAAAGAATATGGTGCGTCTTTAATTTTTAAAAATTATGAGAAGATATACTGTCATGAATTTCCTTGGAAAACTCCCCCATGATCCCTCTTGATTCTAGCACACTCATCCTATTGTTCCTGCCACTTCATGAAACAGTTCTGGAAGCCCTGTTTCGTGAGTGTCTTTGCAAACTCTGACGGTAAACAGAGAGAATGCTGCTGCCCAGCGCCACCCACTGCAAAGGCAGCACACACAACGCGACGCTGTGCCCTCATCCACCTCAGTCACTGCAGCTCGACCTCAAAATCACGTTGACCATGGGAGGTGACATTTGTGAATGGATCAGGACATCCAGGCAGCCACCATCATGCAACTAATGGCCTCAGGGAAGAGGACTTCCAGACCTGCTTTAGCAAGTGGCAAAGGCAGTGGGATAAGTGTGTTTGAGGGAGGGGGACTACTAGAGAGGGATTCAGGGCACTTTACTATGATAATCTCTTTTCAATCTAAACATTTACAGTTTTTTTAATCATACCTCTTAAATCCATAGCTATTTTGCAGCCTTCGAGGTTGAGCTAGGTTTTACTGGAAGTTTCCCCACCCCAAACACAGAACTGAGCACTGCTGCCGGTGTCAGCCTGGCTCCTATCTCCTGGCCTGAGCCTCTTTCTGTCCCCGAATCTGCTGCCCCTGGACACAGAGTTCTGAGTCCCAGCCGCTGCCAGTGGCCAGCCAGCTCCTGCTACAAACCCTTACCACAGCCTCTGTTCTCTGCTCTTTGTTAACCATTTAATGAAACTGAAGCTCAAATTGTCATTTTCCAATGCTTATTACTGAGTAGAATTTTATTTCCCTCATTCTTCATTAAGCAGATATTTATGCTTCTGCACTTCTTGCCCTCAGGGGAAAATGTCTGGAATAATGACACAAAGTAGCTCAACTTTCATTCAGTCTTCAAATGATTCTCTTTTGCTGTTTTTAATGTGGCTCAGTGCACTTAGATTTTAACAAAACTGAGTTCTAAGACTGCAAGCAAAACAGAAGTTGTACTGGAAGCTACAAAAAAGAAAATAACCTGATTCCTGATATTTTCTTGTTAATGAGTGAGCCTGAATGGTTTTTAAGTGACCCCAACCCTTATGTCTAAGCGCAGAGCACATTCATGGACAGCACAGCTGTTCCCCCTCAGCCAGTATCACAACAGACTGGTTTCGCTTGTGAGGCAGAATGTCAGAAGCATGGGACAATCAGTCTCAGTATTTGAAGGATGCAAGTAACACAAAGAGAGGAAAAATGACCCTGCCCACCAGTATTACCAAGTCAGCGGCCCCGTCTTAGCATAGCGTGAATCATCAGGAATCATTAGCATATGTTCTGATGGGTAGAAATTTAAATTTAAAAGATGGGAAAAAAGAATTAAGCAATTCAGAGGAGAAGCCTCATGTGCCCACAGGTAAGGCTTTATGGAAGAGGCTAGGTCTAGGGCTGTGAAGATGGATTGTGTGTTTGTGATCACTAAATGAGTCTGCTGATGGGTTTACCATACTTCTGGGTGCGGATCATGGGAAGCCCACCCTGGGTGTATGTGGCACCAATCACTAAGCTTAGAGCCTGTTCACAAGGAGAACAAGACAATACAGGGCACAAAATTTACAGTATTATTTTATAATAGTCACCCAAAAGTTAAATACAAGAAGTACAGGAAATCTGCCCACACATTAAGACCCAAGGAATCCAACTGAGGGCTGGATCCCACAGCAATGTCCTACGTGAGTCCAGCTGAGACCTAGAGCCCACAACAATGACTCATGAAAGTTTGTTTCATGGAGCTGCTCTGGGAAGGTCCCAAGGTCAGCGGCGGAAGCTAGAAAGTCTATGCTAGTGGGGTGAAGGATCTGTGCCAATAGGTTGAGGGTTCTGAATTGGAGCCAGGAAGCAACACTCAAAAGTACTGACCAGAGCTCCCCTGAACAGTACCACAAGTGCCATCCTTAGCAGCAGTGACGAGGTCCTCAGCTTCTGTGACGACAGGAACAGCTGAGTTCTATCAGGAAAGAAGTTCAACAAGCCCCTGCAGGAGAACCAATGGCAACAGGAGAACCAACAACACCCTGGAGAACCAACACTACTGCTTCCTGTCTGTTTTCCCTTTTATGTTGGCAACAATCCGCAGCTGGACCGTCCGCAGGAGCACTGCGTTGGTTCAGTTCAGCTGGTACTGCAAGCTGACCACCAGTTATCCATCCACCACGCAGTGTGAATGGGAGAAAGGGAAGGATGAAAGGCAGGCTTTCTGCCTCCTGCCCACCCTGCCATGGACTCTTCTCCTTTTTCTAACCCATCTGCCATGTTTTCCTACCTTGCACTGAGCCAACTATGGACTAAAACCTCTACAAACTGTGAGCTGAAATAAATCTTTTCTCCTTTAACTTTGGATGTTGGGTATTTTGTCTTGGCAACAAGACAAATAACTAGGATGCAGGGAAAGGGAATGAAAAAAGGCATTGAGGTACACGTACCAACTCCCACAGGAAGTGTAAGCATTATGTACCACAAATGTGTACTAACAAAAAAAAATCCACAGGCAAAAGAGGAAAGAAAGAAGTTAAGATTTCAGATCTGAGTAAATTACCAGATGAATTCTACTTAAAAGAGAAATCCAAGAGCTTATAAATATCACGTTGTTTGAGGCACAGGAGGTGGGGTATTAACAGGTTACATTAGCTCTCTACTCCTCGGGATGCGGAAAGTACCGACCCCTGACAAGCAGGCAAGCTGGAGCATAATCACCACCAGTGGTCAGCTGTGCTTTCACATGTGGAGGGGAATACTGAACAGTTAGATACGTGAGTTAAGAGCAATCATGGACAAACAGCCGTAGAGGAACTATTAATTTAAATAAGAATACATAGAATACAGCAGACTGCAGCTGCACTATCTGTGTGTAAACCATGCAGAACTGGTGCAGGCTTGGCTGGTAACAAGGCAGAACACACTGCTCCTTACACTGCCAGGACAGCACCAGTCTTACTCATGTTTCCTAGCTGGAATCTGAGGCGCCGAGATTCGCCTCTGCAGCATCTGCTGAGCCCCACCAGGCACCCTCTCTGCAGAGAACCCCCCCCCCGAAGGTGGAAACAGCTTCTGACACCCTGGACTTCAAAAATCAGGCAACCTGGTCACCAGCAGGAAAAGACATCAGAAGCAAAATAGCCTCACACCTCAGGGGCATCAGGGAGCAACTTTGCTGTGCCCAGTTGAACCCATGGGTGGTGG
>PVJX010038766.1:0-16127 GCA_004027295.1 Dolichotis patagonum
CCTCGCCAACATTTGTTATCAGTTGATTTCTTGATGGCAGCTATTCTTTCCAGTGTGAGATGATATCTCAATGTTGTTTTAATTTGCATTTCTCGAATGACCAGTGATGGTGAACATTTCTTCATGTATTTGTTTGCCATTTGTATATCTTCATCTGAGAACTGTGTGTTCATCTCTGCTGCCCATTTTTGGAGAGGGTCTTTGAATTTGGGGGGCTTCATGTTTTTCAATTATTTATATGTTCTTGATATAAGTCCTTTGTCTGAGGTGTTGCTGGCTAAAATTCTTTCAATTTCTGTGGGTTTTCTTTTAACTCTGTGATTTCCTTTGACGTGCAGAAACTTTTAAATAATATGAAATCCCAGTTGTTCATTCTCTGAAGTGTTTCCCATGCAATTTGTGTTTTGTTCATGAATTCTCTGCCTACACCTATGTCTCCAAGATTTCTACATACCTTATCTTCTAGTAGATTTAGTGTTTCTGTTTAGATGTTTAGGTCTTTGATCCATTTAGACTTTAGTTTTGTGCATGGAGATAGGCATGGATCTAGTTAGTCTTCTGCATGTGGAGAGCCAATTTATTAAAGAGGCTATCCTTCCTCCAGTGAACATGTTTAGCCTCTTTGTCTAATATCAGGTGGCTGAGTGTCTTTGTACCTATATTTGTATCTTCTAATCTGTTCCATTGATCCTCAGGTCTATTTCTTTGCCAGTACCATGTTGATTTTATCACTGTGGCTTTGTAGTACAGTTTCAAGTCAGGAATTGAGATGCCTCCTGCCTTGCCTTTATTGCCCATAATTGCCTATGCTATTCTAGGTTTCTTCTGGTTCCAAATGGATTTTAGGTGTGTTTTCTCTAGATCTGTGAGGTATGTCAATGGTATTTTGATTGGGATTGCATTAAATCTGCATAGCAGTTTTTAAAATATGGCAATTTTCACAATGTTGGTTCTTCCTAGCCAAGAGCAGGGAACATCTTTCCATTTTCTAATATCCTCTTCAATTTCCTTTTTTAGTATACTATAATTTTCAGTATATAGGTATTTTACATTTTCAGTTAGGTTGATTCCTAAGTACTTCATTTTTTTTAGATGTCATTGTGAAGGGTGATATTTCCATAATTTCTTTCTCAGTGAACTTCTTGTTTGTGTAGAGTAATACTATTGATTTTTGAGCATTGGCTTTGTATCCAGCTAAACTGCTGAATTTGTTTATTACCTTGAATAGTCTTTTAATGAATTTTTTTGGGTCTTCCATATAGAGCATCATGTCATCTGCAATTAGTGATAATTTAACTTCTTCATTTCCTATCTTTATTCCTTTTATTTCCTTCACTTGTCCAATTGCCCTGGCTAGTATTTCCAGAACTATATTGAATAGGAGTGGTGACAGTGGACACCCTTGTATTGTTCCTGATTTTAAAGTGAAAGCTTTCAGTTTTTGCCCATTTAGTATAATATTGGCTGTTGGTTTGTCATAGATGGCCTTTATAAGTTTGAGGTAGACACCGTGTATTATGAGTGTTTGAAGGGATTTTATCATGAACAAGTGTTGGACCTTATCAAAAGCTTTATCTGCATCTATTGAGATGACCATGTGGTTTTTGTTTTTGGCTCTGTTGATGTGGTGTATTACATTTATTGACTTGCGTATGTTAAACCATCCCTGCATTCCTGGAATGAACCCCACTTCGTCATGATGTATAATCTTCTTGATGATTTGCTGCATTCTATTTGCTAGTATTTTATTGAGAATATTTGCATATATGTTCATTAGTGAGATTGGCCTATAGTTCTCCTTTTTGCTTGGGTATTTCCCCTGTTTTGGCTTCAGAGTAATACTTGCCTCCAGGAATGATTTAGGGAGGATTGCTTTCTTTTCAATTTCATTGAACAGTTTAAGGAGTATTGGCATCAAGTCTTCTCTAAATTTCTTATAGAATTCAGCTGTGAATCCATCAGGACCAGAGATTTTATTTGTTGGTAAGATTTTTGTTATGTTTTCAGTTTCAATAGCTGATATTGGGTTATTCAAAATTGCTATGTCTTCTTGGTTGAGCTTTGGTAGTTCATATGATTCTAGAAATCTGTCCATTTCCTCTTTTTTCCTTTCTATATGAGTAGAGATTTTCAAAGTAGGTGTTCATGATCTTTTTTTAATTCCCATGGGATCTGTATTAATTTCCCCTTTTGGGTCCTTATTGCATGAATTTGGTTTTTTTTCTTTCTTTTTCCTTATACGGTTAGCTAGACATTTTTCAATTTTGTTTATTCTCTCAAAAAAACAGCTTTTTGATTCATTAATTTTTTGTATTGTGTTTCTAGTTTCAATTGCATTGATTTCTGTTCTAATCTTTAAAATTTCCTCCCTTCTATGAGCTTTAGATTTAACTTGCTCTTCTTTTTCTAGAAGCTTCATGTGAAGCATCAGGTTGTTTATTTTTGCTTGTTCTGTTTTCTTGATATGACAGTTTATTGGTATATGTTTGCCTCTTAAGATTGCTTTCATTGCATCCCACAGATTACAATAGGTTGTTTCCACATTTTCATTGAATTGTAGGTATTGCTTTATTTCTTCTTTAACTTAATCTGTAGCTCACTGGTTGTTCAAAAGTTTGTTATTTAATTTCTATGTATTTTTGCCAGTTTTGAAGTTTCTTTTGCCATTAATTTCAAATTTCAGTGCGCTATGGTCAGGTAGTATGCATGGGACAATCTGAATACCTTTGCATTTACTTAAAAATGCTTTATCATATAATATATGTTCTATTTTGGAGACTATCCCAGGGCAGCTGAGTAGAAGCTGTATTCTGATGTTGTTGGGTTGAACACTCTGTAAACATCTACTAAGTCCAATTGCTCACAGGTATGATTCAGTTCTATTATTACCTTGCTGATTTTTTGCCTAGTTGATCTCTTTGTGACAGTGGGCTGTTAAGGTCACCTGTAATAATTGTGTCCTTGTGTATGTGGTTTTTCCTGTCCTTTAGTATCTGTCTTATGTAGTTGGGTGCTCCTGTGTTTGGTGCATATATATTTATAATTGTTAGTTCTTCCTCTTGAATTTTTCACTTACTAGTATGTAGTGACCTTCTTTGTCTCTTTTAATCATTTTAATTTTGAAGTTCACATTGTCTGCAAATAGAATAGTTATTCCTGCTTTTTTCTGGGTTCCTGTTGCATGGAATACTGTTGGAAAACAGTATTCCTTTGACTTTTAATCTATGAGTTTCTTTTTGAGTCAGATGCATTCCTTGTATACAGCATATTGTAGAATCTTGTTTCTTGATCCATTCTGTCAACCTGTTTCTTTAGATATGTGAATTGAGCCCATTTACATTTATAGATATCACTGATATGTATTGGCTTGACTTTATCATGTTGTGTTACTGTTGTTAGTTTCCTGCTTTTCTCCCTTGCTTATTTTCTTGTCCAGCCTGGTGATTTCTTTCTGTTGTTGTTCTGAAGATTGTGGTCATTTTTATCTCTATCTTGGATGTCCTGCAGCACTCTTTCTAAGGTTGGTTTGGTGGACATGAATTTCTCTATTTGTTCTTTGTCATGGAAGTATCTTGTTTCTCCATTAAATTTGAAAGCCATTTTTTCTGGATATGTCAGTCTGGGTTGAAATTTTTTTCTTTTAGGGCTTGAAATACTTCACTCCAAGCTGGCCTTAACCTGAAGGTTTGTGCTGAGAAGTCTCCTGTGACTCTAATGGGCTTTCCTTGATAGGTGAGTTGTGTCTTTTCTCTAACAGCTTTTAGTATGCTGTTTTTATGCTGTATGTCTGAGATCTTAATAATTATATGTCTGGGTGTAGGTTTATGTTGGTTATGACTGTGTGGCATTCCTTATACCTCACTTATTTTTATAACCGATTTCCCCCCATGTTTGGGAAATTTTCTGGCATTATTTCTGTGAACAGCTTAGCTATATCCTTGGCATTGGCTCCTACCTCCTCAATAATGCGTATTACTCTAACATTGTTTCTCCTGGCATCATCTTGCATCTGTTGGATTGTCATTTCCTGCTGCTTTGTTGTTTTTATAAGTTCTACCCTTTCAAGATCACTATCTTTAATCCTGTTCTCAAGGTCTGAAATTCTATCCTCAGCTTCATTTAAATGGCTTTGCAGGCTTTCAATAAAATTTTTTATTTCTTGCATATCTCTTTCAATTTGTTTCATAGATTCTGCTTGTCTTCAGCATTGTTCATTCAAAGTTTCAATCAATTTCCCATGCTCCTGTAGTTCCTTATCTATTGCTTCTCTAGCTATGTTGAGCAGCTCCTTTACTAAGGTTGTTACTTTTGTCTTTATGTAAGTCATTATTTCTAATTTGATTTCCTCCACAGCCTCATGGATTTGTTTGATTACTTCATTTGCTATCTTTTCAGATATTTCTGGTGTATGAATTTTGGGGTCTTCTATTTCATTATTGGCTGCACTTGCCCCTGATGGACTAGATGTTTGGGATTGCCTTTTGCCTTTTCATTCAGTCATTTTCACCTTTTGGGTGAGGGTCTTTCTATTCCAGCAGACACAACTTTCTGCAATGTGTGTTTTAGGGTTCTACTGTGTGGTTGATGTTTGTCAAATTGCTGTGTACCACAATGAAGAGGAGATCCAGTATCCTGAATTCCTCCTACTGTGCCACACTAACTGAAGCCTGATGAGGTCTGCTGTTTGGGTGAGGGGTTCCTGAACCTCTCATCAAGCTAGCATGGTAGTACACTGTAGTCCAATGTTCCCAGTGGAAGGGCACATCCAGCAGATCTGTTCCCAGTCAGCTCAGCCCTGTCGCAGGCTTCCTAGATGTTCTTGGAGAATATGTGGCCCAGCAGTGTCATTCACAGGCACCTCAGGCCCTCTCTCACTGGTCCTTGCAATGTTCCTAGTCCCAAACAGCCTGGGCCAACCTGCTGGTCTCTGCGATGTTCCCAGTCCCAAACACAGCAGGCCAAGCTGCCGGCCTCCAGGAGGTTCCCTGTGGGTGAAGGGCGGGGTGCTGATGTGGTATTTTTATACAATGGAATATTATTCAGCTATGTAAACGATGATCTTGAATGTTTTGTAGGTAAATGAAGGTAACTTGAGACTATTCTCATAAGTGAAATAAATCAGAATCTCATTTGTAAATATTTTATTGTCTACTTTAAAATAATAATAATAATAAACTGAAAGAATAATGAGATACAAAATGAATAATAGATAGTTTAATAATAAAAGAGAAGGAAAGTGCTTTAAAGGATATAATTGCATGTATGTTTAAGTGTGCAAGATATGCAAGCAGGCAGTTGTGAGTTCGATCCCTGGTACCGATAAAAAAAAAAGTGTGCAAGATAGATAACCATACTACTAAGTTTTTGTTAGTTCATCAAACAGAATAGTTTGTACCATCATTGTTTGATTGTCCACTTTTTATGCTTTGATTTGTAACTTGAACAACTACTTCTAAGATAATAATATTTAATTTACTAACTAGTGATTTCTTACTTTTTTCTTGAAATTCTGTATTATTTCTACCTTTTATGTTTTGCTTTTTTTCTCTTAATTAAAAAAAAGAGTAGAACAAAGAGATGCGATGGATGCTATCTCCTTAAAATGAAGGAGGAAAAAAGAGGCTTATGCTTCACCTTCTTTGCTTTTGCTACTTTTGATGTCTTTCACTGCCATTCCCTCAGACACGGTTTGATAGGCTTCTTTTTCCCATGCCACTTTCCATCAAAATGCTTCTGCCTTATGCAAACAATTCCACTTAACCTGAATACAGGCTAAAACTTGTTAAACTTTAATTACAAAAAAGGTGGGAATTTTACTTATACTTCATTGGGCAGTGTGTACTAATAAAGTTTTAAATTCTACTAAAGATATAACTATAGCAGCATCAAGACAATTCAATCAGGTAAAACAAAAACTAGGTAGGGTCCTTCAGAAAGATCTTCATATTAAACAATGAAAGGGACACATCCCAATGTTAATTAGAGATAGGGGGTATGCTTGTGTCTTTCCAGAGAATGCTGAACAATCTATGTGAGTGCCAAAATGCGTTGTCTGACTGTCTGAATGTGTGTCAGAATCAGAGAGGGAGTTGATTCCCCCACTCAAGAAACAGATGCTCATTTCTATGACAATGATGCCTCAGAGACCATGCTGCAACCAATAGAAAAGGGTGAAGCTAGAACTAACATTAAATGACCTATGATGCCCAATAGATAGTAACAAAATAAAACAAAAAACAAAGATCCAAATAGATGATAGGATTGTACGCTGTCTTATGACAAAAATATGCTAATTATAGATAAGATTTTTGTCCTTTCCAAATTCTTTTACAAGAGATCTCTGCTAATTGACCTATCACAAATCCAACTAATCTATTTATAGTCACAAATTCTACAACTGAAAAAATTTGTGTAATTCAATTTGGCTAAAATATATTGGTGCACACTCTCACTGTGTAAGACAATTGTCAGTCTGCCTGTGTATTATCTGTTTGTCCAGTCCGTTAAGTTGCTTTTGGGAGTCCTAGTTATTGTTCACACATGGAGAGCTAAAATCACAAATGTGGGAATAGGAGTTCCCTAGGGCATGGAGTACCTAAGAAATTCCCTGAGGGCATGGGGTGCTGGAGGTAAACAGGTGTTCCAACTCTGAGGATATAGGGTGTAAAAAATGAGCTAATTCAGCAAAGGGGCAAGATATAAGTGTATAAATAGCCCCTAGGTACTTACAGAGTTCAAGCAGACATCAGCAACTCTATGTTTGTTTCTATTTCTATTCAAATCTGTATGGATCATCTGTCCATGTTTGTCCATTGTCCATTCTGTGAACCGCTGTTCCTTTTATTTGAGCTTAACAAATTTTTCTTTCTTTTACAGTTTTGAATCATTTAGTTAAAGTTTAATTTGGATAATAGATTTAAAAAGCATGCTTCCACCTGGGTTCCCAGTTAATCACAATGTTGCTAAAATTGGTTGTGTAAATGTAATGCACACGGTTGTTTATCATAATTTGAGAGTTTATCATTGTTCAAAAATATGTTAAATGTTGTGACTGAAAAGTGATTAAAAATTATTAAGATGATTAAACAAAATCCCTAAGGGTAAGGAGAGATTAATGGACAGGATGTCAATTGATGAATAAGAAAGTTTCAATCTGGTATTATTTAACCACCTCTTGTTCATTGATCAAAGGTCTCAATGATCTCCATAGCCTTACTGGAGACACCTCAACTAAAGTTATGAATATATATTATTGCAATATGTTCACACTGGTCATTATCAAAAAATAATAATGAAATAATATTATTTATTTAAAGATGCCCATACAAAGGTTTTCATATGGCTATGACAGGTTGTTATTAACCTCACAGTGTATCAATGTATTGATGCTTCTAGATCTACAGGTTTTCCAAAATGTAAAACAAGGATTGTTCGTGGTGACAGAATTTTGTTTCAGATTCAGACCTCTGCTGTTAACAAAAATTTATGAGATATATAAATAAAGGTCAACAAGGTAGGTGAGAATTTCTTATGCATTATATAGGAATGATTGAGTAAAAGGAGATATTTGATGTCAAAATTAAAATTCAAGCATGTTACAAAATGTCATCATGGTTGTCATGCTACAGTGTTTTATATGGTTTTGATTTCTAATTTTCTATGTACAATATGCAACTGTTTGTCAACATTCCACAGCTATTCAAATTTTAGAACATCCATGTTGTTAAAAGTAATGATTCTATCTTATATTCTAAGATGTTTGATATTTAAATGACATAATAATGTTAAGCTTACTGCCTCTACTACACTAAACTGTTATCAATCTTTTCTTTTGAATGTTCAACAACTGAGGTTTAGAGATCAAAAATTAGACAGATAAATGGATTAAGGGGATAATCAATATTTTGGCTCCAGTCCTCCAACTCAACTGAGGACCCAGGACATAAGAGAACATCTGTTGTATCATCCCATACTCAGTGATTCCCTAATTTTCTGATCAAGGAGATCGTGAAACCACAGAGGAAAATGTTCATTGGTGTGTGGTGTACCTGAAGAGAGTTACCAAGAGAAAAAGTCTCCTGAGCTTTCATAGAAAGCAACTTGGTTAAGCAATGGTCATGATTCATCCAAATGGCTGACACTGACAGAGGAACTAAAAGGTGCTATACATGGTTCCAGGATATACCTGAAAAGACCCAACTGACCATGATAGACATCAAAAATTGGTTGTATTTTTAAAAGCCTCACCTTAACTTGATCTTGAACATCCTACAGGAAATATATAATTACTAGAGGTATATAAAACAATGTTAAAGTTGTATGCTATAAAAGAAACAAATCACTAATACTTTCTGACAATTGCCAACTACACTGGTAGCTACTTTTATGGATTAATGGACTGCACAGGGTTTCAGTTGTGGAATGCAGAGATGTAAAAATCCTTGGACTGCACTTAAAATAAAAACATCATCTACAGAGTTCTCCAACACAACTCCACCAGCTTCAACTGACCACACACCCTGTGCTACAACATAAAAAAGAAAGATATATAGGGAACAGTTGATGCTCGAGATTGAACACATGTGTGGGGCTAAAGCAAGGCCAGCACTGAAGACACAGAGAGCCCAAAACAAGTCATATAACCATGCTGTTCTAGCACCAAGAAGGCAAAGAACCCAGGCCAGACAGGCAAACAAGTTGCTAGGCAGCACGGTTGAAATTGACATTCTTCTTTGCAGGGTATAAATAAACATGTTATAGTGTTTGAGCAGGTCCTTTCCTCCAATCAGGAGAATAAGGGCTCCACTTGACCCCAGCTTGGTCTCTTCTTTAAGTTCTCATCCTTTCACCTTTCTTCCCCCCGGGAACGTCTAGAGCTGCAGCTGATCACTACAATTTTCTTTCTAAATTATCAAACTATTTATACCATACCTATTTAGGATTGAGTAAAACACAAATATTGGCCAATGCTTTGTGCTTCGAGTCACATCATAGTTGCCGCATAACTCATCGACATCCACTCCATTTTCAATTTTGTTGCTGAAAATTTCCATCTCAGACTTCCATTTTGTGAGTGTTTCCCTATCCATGTTTCCATCATAATGAAATTTTGACATCAGCAGTACCAGTTATCTTTTCTTTGCCATATAATAAGCTAATGTTTTATATTTCTGAAATTCAAAGATTGTATTATACAATTTTCTCTTTTGAAGCTGCTACATATTATTTGGGATTTCTGCTTTGTTTTTGTGTACAGTTCTGTGCCTGTCAACTTGTGCTGTCTTACCAAAAGGTAACATCAAGTAGAAACTGGTAAAATGATCATGTACTGTTAAATTTCTATTAGTTTGGGAGATGGGAGCAATGAGTCTGTTCACAACATCGTTTGGGTTATTACTATACAAATAAGGATCTGATGGCTGAGTTCCAGGATAAATGTCTAAATTGAAAGAATAAATAAATCTTCACATCTACAAAGGCATTAAATTTTATGCCATATTTTGAACCATTGAGTTTTGATAAGTCTTTTACATTCCTACAATTACCATACGAAATTTATGCTAGATAGAGCAGACCTATGAATGTTTTCAATTCTGCTAGTAAGATATCACAATAAATATATTTTAATATGGCTATTGGTGCATACACAACATTATACTTTCATTTCAGCATTTGTGTATTTTGCAGAAGCTTTTAGTATTTCATATGATACAATTTTCAATGTTGAATGGTACTGCTTGCAGTTTGTGCAATATGTTTCACACATGTCTATACCTTCAGTATATTTTTAGACCTAGGTCTAGCATTGGGTCATTCCCTTTGGTTGCATGGTCATTTCACAACATTTGGACTAGTCAAATGTGTACTTATGTCATCTGAATAATCTGAATCAAACAGTTCTTCATTCTCTGCATCTGTATCAGTCAATTCTTGCTCCATTTCCCTGTCAGAGGGAATTTGACTCACATTGAAATTTCAAAGCCATCGTCATCATCATCATCATCATCATCATCATCATCATCATCATCATCATCCACTTACTTCATTCTTCTGTTATGAAAGCATGTATTTTACTGTAGTGAATCATGTTCATCATCCATGCATGAGTAATCCAATGATTCACTTTTCACTTTCTCTGAAGCTTGTAAATATGTTAACATGTACCATTGTACAGAATTGGGATACCAGGAAAAAAAGAAATTGGGTTACCAGGAAAAAAGAAAACTTTTTAACAAATTCTGGAGTGCTATGTCTCTCCTGAACCCTCTATGATGCTTGGGTAAACATATGTAAAACTGCTAAGAACATAAAAGTGGTTCCAAATCCCATTTTCACATTTTGCACATGTGTTCATGTCTTATCTTTCTTCATAACAAGTGGATAAACACATAGATTACTTCATTTATTCCTCAAGAAAAGTTACTGAAATGCATAGCTATCTACTATAATATTAAAGTAAACACTTACAGTAGAAAAGTAAATGGGGGGTTCACTAGACACAGACTTATGGGCCAAAGGATCATAGATGCCAAAATCTTCCAAAAGGTACTGAAAAACATAATGCAACAAATATTAGGAAGATCATGCATCATGAAAAAATTGACTTCATCCCTACTATGCATGGATTATTCAACATACATAAATATATAAATATCAGATAAACAGAAGGAAAGTTTAAAAAGGCATGTTCTTCTCTGTAGAAACAGGAAAACCCTTTATCAAATTTCAAAATCATTTATTAATAAAAATGTCCTGAACAAAATAGAAATGGAATGATGTTATCCCTAACTGATATAACACATTTACTACAAATTCATTACCAGTATCATATTAAATGAGCAAAACCTGAAAGATTTTCATCTATAATTGAGACAAAGTCATGGATGTATACTATTATCCTGCCTGTTTAAGATAGTACTCAAAACATTAACCATAGCTATAACCCAAGAGATAGAAATAAAAATGATACCATAGGAAATGATGAAAGAAAGTTATCACATTTTTGGAAGTGGCAGGATCCTTTACTTGCAAGACACATAAAATTCTATTACAGGGCATGAACAGACAGTATGACTGGCAAAAGTTGAACTAGCTGTCCCAGTTCACACGGTGCAGTCATAACAGGAGCCTTAACACGACAGGTGGGACCAGCAGCCTGATGACATGGAAAAGTCCAAAGAATCAGTGAGACTGTGAGAAACACTTTCCTAAGGGTCAATGCCAAGCCAGCAGTTGCTGAGTGAAACGAACTAGTGTTGTGGTCCAGCAGACATTATTTTATATGTCTGAGTGTAGATTTATTTTGATTGTGGCTAAGTGAATACCTCACTTATCTATATGTCATATTATTTCCCATGCTTAGGATAATTTCCGCCATTATTTATGCAAATAGTTTTTTCATTTGCACCAATTATTCTTATTTTAATTGTCTTTGCATCATCTAGCACCTGTTGAATTGTTACTCCTTGATTATTTATTCTTTTTTTAATTTTTATTTCAAAGAGAATAAAACAAAAGAGGGCAGTACAGAGCAGATCAGAACAGGATGACATAGGCAACACACTACTTTACATTAAGACAATTGGACATCAACAGTAACTGACACCATATCTCTTAATCTGCTATCGTTGAGAATAGTTTCAAATACAATAATATCAAACATAACACAATAGTATAAAGCCATGCATAGAGTGAAAGAATTACAGGGCTTTCTGAACCGAATAACAGAAAATGATCAATGGGTACTATAATATCTCATTTTTGATAAAAATTCTCTTGTTGAAACTATCACACGTATTCAAATTCCAATAAGACACAATGGGATAGATAGAACCAATGGTAGTAGAACAAAAGAAACATGGTAGGACTTCTAAGAAGGATGACATTAAATCAGCAATAGCTGTCATAATGTTTTGTTTTCTTCAAAACAGCTCTTCATATGATCACGCATGATATAGTCAAACAAAACAGGATAACACCATTCCAACTGATGATTGAAAAATTTGAAAGACTTCAAAGCTATGAGATGGGGACTCATGCTTACCATAAAGTCTTATAGACTCTTACCAAATCACATACTAGGGAGACTATATGGTATATACCCTTGTGAGTTTGGTTTATTTTGCTTAAGAGAATGGTCTCAAGTCGAGTCCATTTATTAATAAATATCTCAATGTGATCATTCTTTATAGCTGAGTAGTATTCCATTGTATAAAAATGCCACAACTTTTTTATCCATTCCTCAGTTCATGGGCAATTAGGTTGTTTCCAAGATCTGGCAATTACAAATTGTGCTGCTATAAACATGCGTGCACATATATCACTGTGGTATGACATTTTCAGTTCTTCTAGGAATATGCCTAGAAGTGGAATAGCTGGGTCAAATAGCACTTCCAAAGGAGGCTTTTTGAGGAATCTCCAGACTGACTTCCACAGTGGTTGCACCAGTCAACACTTCCACCAACAGTGTGGAAGAGTTCCTTTTCCCTCACAGCCTCTCCAACACTTGTTGTTGGTAGTGTTTTCTATCTTGGCCATTCTTTCTGGAGTGAGATGGAATCTCAGTGTGGTTTTAATTTGCATTTCTCCCATGACTAATGATGATGAACATTTTTTCATGTATTTATTTGCCATTCATATTTCTTCAGCTGAGAACTGTGTATTCATTTCAGGTGCCCATTTTTGGATTGGGTCTTTGAATTTCGAGGGTCTGATTTTTTTTTTAATTCTTTATAAGTTCTAGACAGAAGTCCTTTGTCTGAGGAGCTGTCCATAAAGATTTTTTTTCCCAATTTGTGGGTTTTCTTTTCACTCTGCTGGAAACCTCTTTTGATATGCAGAAACTCTTTAATAAGATGTGGTCCCAGTTACTGATTCTGGGAAGTACTTCCCGTGTACTTTGGCTCTTGTTCATGAATTCTCTTCCTACCTCTATAACTTTGAGGTTTTTACCTACTTTGTCTTCCAGCAGTTTCAGTGTTTCTGTTTTAAGATTTAGATCTTTGATCCATTTAGATTTTAGTTTAGTATATGGTGATAGACATGTGTCTAGTTTTAGTCTTCTGCATATGGACAGCCAATTTTTCCAGCACTATTTGTTAAAGAGACTGTCATTCTTAAAGGCGAGCATGTTTGGCACCTTTATTAAAGATGAGGTGGTTGAGTGAGTTTGCGGTTGTGGTTGTATCTTCCAATCTATTCCACTGATCCTCGGGTCTGTTTCTATTCCAGTACCATACTGACTTTATCACTGCAGGTTTGGAGTACAATTTCAAGTCTGGGATTGTGATGCCTCCTGCCTTGCCTTTGTTGCTTAGAATTGCCTTTGCTATTCTAGGTCTCTTCTCGTTCTGGATGAATTTTAGGAGTGATTTCTCTAGATCTATGAGGTATGTTAGTGGTATTTTGATTGGGATGTCATTGAATCTGTATAGTAATTTTGGGAGAATGGCCATTTGTCCAATGTTTGTTCTTCCTATCCATGAACAGGGGATATCTTTCCATGTTGTGAGGTCCTCTTGTATTTCCTTTTCAGGGTATTATAATTTTCACTGTATAGCTCTTTTACTTCTTTCATGAGATTAATTCATAAGTATTTTATTTTTTTGGATGCTAGTGTAAAGGTTGTAGTTTCTCTTATTTCTCTCTTAGTACTTTGGTGTTAGTGTATAAAAATGCTATTGATTTTTGTGTATTGAGCTTGTATCCGGCTACCTTGCTGAATTTGTTAATTATATCTAGGAGTGTGTCAATAGAGTTTTGGGGATCTTCTATGTAAAGTATCATGTCATCTGCAAATAATGATAATTTAACTTCCTCTTTTCCTATCTTTACTCCTTTTATTTCTCTTTCCTGTCTTATTGCTATGGCTAGTATTTCCAGTACTTTGTTGAATAGGGGCAGTGATAATGGACATCCTTGTCTTGTGCCTGATTTTAAGGTAAAGGCTTTCAGTTTTTGGCCATTCAATAGGATGGTGGCTGTTGGTTTGTCATAGATGGCCTTTACCATATTGAGATAAAGACCCTCTATTCCAATTCTCTGTAAGGTTCTTATCATGAATGAGTGTTGGACTTTATCAAAAGCTTTTTCTGCATCTTTAGAGATGATCATGTGGTTCTTCCTTTTGGCTCTATTTATATGGTGGATTACATTTATTGTTTTGCGTATGTTGAACCATCCCTGCATTCCTGGGATGAATCCTACTTGGTCATGGTGTATAACCTTCTTGACGATTTGCTGCATCCTGCTTGCCAATATTTTATTGAGAATTTTTGCATCTATGTTCATCAGGGAGATTGGCCTATAGTTCTCTTTTTTAGTTGAGTCTTTCTCTGGTTGTGGTACTAGAGTGATATTTGCATCCAGGAATGATTTAGGAAGAATTGCTTCCCTTTCAACTTCATTGAAGAATTTCAGGAGTATTGGAATTAAGTCTTCTTTGTATTTCTTGTAGAATTCTGCAGTGAATCCGTCTGTGCCTAGACTGTTCTTTGTAGGCAAGGACTTAATTACATTTAGAATTTCAGTAATAGAAATTGGGTTATTCAGCAGCTTTACATCTTCCTGATCCAGCTTTGGTAGTTCATAGATATCTAGGAATCTGTCTATTTCTTCAGTGTTATCGAACCTATGAGAGTAGAGGTTTTCAAAGTAGGTGTTGATGATCTTCTGTATTTACACTGAGTCTGTACAAATTTCACCTTTTTCATTTGTTATTGCATGAATTTGAGTTTTTTCTTTCCTTTTTTCAATAAGGTTTTCCAGGGGCTTCTCAATTTTATTTATTCTTTCAAAGAACCAACTCTTTGATTCATTGATCCTTTGTACTGTTTTCTTAGTCTCTATTGCATTAATTTCTGCTCTAATCTTTATAATTTCCTCCCTTCTTTTGGCTTTGGGCTTGGCTTGCTCTTTTTTTTTCCAGATGTTTGAGTTGTAGCATCAGGTTTTTTAATTTTGTTCGTTCTGTCTTCCTGATGTGGGATCTCAATGCAATAAATTTTCCTCTCAGGACTGCTTTCATTGCATCTCACAAAATCCAGTAAGTTGTGTCTGTATTTTCATTTACTTGTAGATATTGTTTAATATCTTCTTTAATTTCCTCTGTGACCCACTGATTGCTCAAGAGTGTATTATTCAGTTTCCATGTGTTTGTAGGTTTTTTGCAATTTCTTTTATCATTAATTTCTAGATTCACAGCACTATGATCCAATAACATGCATGGGATAATTTCAATTCTTTTGCATTTACTTAAATATGTTCTGTGCGCTAGTATATGGTCTATTTTAGAGAATGTCCCATGTACTGCTGAGAAGAAGGTGTATTCTGATGTTGTTGGATGGAACACTCTGTATACATCTATCAAGTCCATTTGTTCACAAGTGTGATTCAGTTCTGTTATGTCTTTGCTGATTTTCTGTCTAGTTGATCTGTCCCTTTGTGTCAATGGTGTGTTAAAGTCTCATGTTATAATAGTATTATTCCTTATTTGATTTTTCATTTCTGTTAGTATTTGCTTTATATAGCTGGGTGCTCTGGAATTTGGTGCATATTTATTTATTTAAGATTGTTATCTCTGCCTCTTGAAGTTTTCCCCTAACTAATATGTTGTGACCTTCTTTATCTCTTTGGATCATTCTTGGTTTGAAATTCACATTTTCTGCAAGCAGGATTGCTACTCCTGCTTTTTTTTGGTTTCCTTTTGCATGAAGTATTGTTTTCCATCCCTTGACTTTCAGTCTATGAGTGTCCTTTTGGGTTAGATGGGTTTCTTGTAGACAGCATATTGTTGGATGTTTTTTCTTGATCCATTCTGCCAGTCTGTTTCTTTTAATTGGCGAGTTGAGGCCATTTACATTCATGGTTGTAACTGTTATATATTGGTCTATTGTTGACATGTTATCTTTCTGCTGTTGTGTCTTTAGCTTTTGTTTCTGTTTAATTGTCTGCCTTGCTTGGTGGTTTTCTCCCATGTGTATCTAGAATGTCTTTCAGTATTCTTTGTAGGGTTGGTTTGGTGTTCATGATGTACTTAAGCTGTCCTTTGTCATGGAAGTATCTTATTTGTCCATCCATTTTGAAGGACAGTTTTGCAGGTATGTCAGTCTGGGTTGGAAGTGGTTTTC
>PVJX010038767.1:0-16124 GCA_004027295.1 Dolichotis patagonum
AGCCAGGAGAACCAGCCAGCCACACCTTAGAGAACCATGAGTGTCTGGAGAAGCCTGCCCCACACCCCACTTCCTTCCGGGGAAACCTGGGTTAGGAGAAACTCAGATGCCTGACCCATCATCCTACACTGTGGGTGGGTAGCCAACATGGGAAGCTCATGGGACCTCACAACCCCCTCATCCAGAGGGACCCAGGAAAATGTTAAGATGAAGGAGCAAAAGGCAACCCTGGCCAATCTACAGTTCAAACAGAACAAATCCAGGAGGCATGGATATGGAAGAAGGCAGAAGTCAGACACTTGAAATTTCTGCGATGATGGCAACTGAAGTAAAGAAACTATTTCACGAGGCTGAAAATGAAATCAGATGAAAAATCATATCTCAAATAAAAGAAGCAATAACAAACATAATAAAAGGGTTGCTGAATATCTAAAGAAGACATAGATTAAAAAAAAGAGGCACATAGGAGAATGAGGGAAACTTTGGATGAACAATATACAGAAGAATTGAAATGCATGAAACATATTCAAAGAGTTATCCAAGAAATTAAAAACTATTGAAATCTGGAAAAACTGATTGAATGAAACTGAAGGTAGATTTTCAGACCTGATAGACAGGATGGCAGCTAGCAATTGCAAAGGAAAGATCTCTTAAAAATAACAAGGAGCCAGGAAATAACAATTCAATGACTGTAAGATGATGCAAAGAAAAATAATTTGAGTGATAGGTGTTGGTGAAGAAACAGAGGTCAACACAAATGAAATTAAAAGGCTATTTACAGGAGTAATAGCAGAGAACTTCCCAAGCGTGGGAAATACAAGTGATGCATATAGAACTCCAACTAGCCATAACCAAAATAAGTTAACACCCAGACATATAATGGTCAAGATCCCAGAAATTCAGCACAAGAGCAGAATATTAAAGGCTGTTAGAGAAAACAAACAGATCACCTATAAAGGAAAACCCATTAGAATCATGACAGACTTCTCAACACAAACCATCAGGTCAAGAAGAGTTTGGGGTGAAGTATTTCAAGTCCTGAAAGAAAACAACTCCTAACCCAGTCTGATGTACCCTACAAAACTATCTTTTAAAATTGGTGGAGAAATAATACATTTCCATGGCAAAGAACAACTGAAGGAATTCATGACCACCAAACCAACCCTACAAAGAGTACTGAAGGATATTCTAGAGAGAGAGAAAAACGACCCAGGAATAGCAGCAGAGTGGGAATCACCAAGCAGGGCAGACAGTAGAATGGAGGGGAAATGTAGGGAGCCAACAACAGGAAGAAAGCATGACACAGATGAACCAGTGCATATTGGCCATAACCATTAATGTAAGATGGCCTTAATTCACCAATAAAAAGAAACACAGGTTGATCCGGCCCGCGGATCAGTCCGTGGGTCTCACCTGGAGGGGGAACGGGGATGGCGGGCAGGGCAAGAGGAAAGAGAGATGGCGACAAGTTGAGCAGTTCCAATCAAGTCTCATTTATTGAGGAAGTGAACGTGGTTTATATAGGGTGAGGGCAGGAAATTGTCGTCATCAGGCAGAGATGTTGTGGAGAGACCGGATAGGTCGCAGTCATGTCCGGCCAGGCAGAGAGGATCATGGGTAATGTAGGCAGACGCACCAAATGCCCACAGGAGGGCGGGATGGGGCAGCAGCAGTGAGGCTATCACGCTGCTCCCTACAACAGGTAGAGTAGATCAAGAAAGAAGGACCATCAATATGCAGCATACAAAAAAACTACATTAACTCGAAAGGAAATTCGTAGACTGAAAGTCAAAGGAGAGAAAACAATGTTCCATGTGACAGGGAGTTAGAAAAAAGCAGGGATAGCTTGCCCATCAACCACAAAACGGGTAAGAATTATATGGCATTTTTATACAATGGGAAGACATTCAGATATAAAGAAATATAATTATGAGGCTATTGTAAGTAAATGGATGCAACTTGTGATCATGCTCTTGGGTGAAATGGTTTGGACTCACATAGGTGAACATCATGTTGTCTCCCTCATATAAAAAAACTGAAGGAGTTAGTGGGATCCAAAATGTACTACTGGTATTGTGAAAGTGAAAAGGGAAGAAATGTCTAAAAAACAAAGGTGGTAGCCATTGTCAATTCCCTATTATTTTGTTTTAAAGTCCTGTATTACGTTCACTGTTTTGTTTTGGTTGGTTTTATCTGTTTTATTTGATTTTATTAGGTCTGATGGTGTGGGCAGCTATTTTGAAGATAACAAGAGGCATTATGGTAGATACTGTTGATTTCATATTATCTTGATTTGAAGTCTTGTATCACTTTCACTGCTTTGCTTTGATTGGTTTTCTTCTGTTTTATTTGGTTTGGTTAATATGTGTGATGATATGGACAGCTATTTTGAAGATAACAAGAGGCATTATGGCATCCATTGTTGATTTCTTCTTATCTTGTTTTGAAGTCCTGTATTGCTTTCACTGTTTTGTTTTGATTGACTTTATTCTATTTATTTTGTTTGGTTTTATTCTCTTTAAAGTAAAAAATAGTTGACTATAAAAAGTTGCAATATTATTTTGATGAATTTATGTTAAAATAATATATCAACAAATCAATTTGAATGAGTTCTATTTCAGTTTATTTCCTAACAAATGAGTTTTATTACTTAAAATAAGTTATTACTTAGAATAAGTTTTACTACTTAACAAACCCCACTTGGTGGCATTTTGGTTGGTCTAAGATTCAACTTTGAGAAGCAAGGTTCTAATGGATGCTCCAGAAGTTCTTTAGCTGGGAAGAAAATGCTGCTGTGAGAGTAGTCAGGACACTTGGTCTCTGTGTTCCAATTAAGGTACTGAAGAGCCATTCAGAACGTGGAGCTGAGAATAACCGAAGGCTAAGTTATTTTCTACTGTACAGTCAGCATGACATGAGCATGACGTGATCAAAACAGAATTAGAGCTCTGGAATCAGTCATTCACCATGAGATGGGAGGAATTTGTTTACTCTTGAACAACTAAATCATTTTTTCTCTTTAAAAGCTTTTTGAAGTATAAACTTTCGGCTTTCAAATGCAGACCAAAAACATGATGCAAGCAATGCTGTTCTTAATGGAAGATTATTCAGTAATTTGGGTCAAAATGACCAGTGTTTGTAAAATTCAGGCAGACTGTGAGCATTTCTGTGCTTGGATTTGAGATTATTAGCAGAGTCTGCATACACATTTAATAACTTCATTATGCAGTTAAAAATTCAATATATGCATGTCAAATAGAATTATTAAGTTAATGAAATTGAATCAGAGAAGACATGTCAATTACAAATGAGCTAGGACTGTAGTTATGAGGAAATAAAACATAACTGCTAAGTTATGTCATTGATATTCTGAAGCTAGATGAATATCTTGAATATATTGAGTTGTGATGTCTTCACAGTAGAAGCTTTCCTGGGAAGGCTATTTTAGAAGCTAGGCTGTGATACTTTAATTAATTCCACTGAAATATTACACCTTTGTAGATTTTTTCTTTGGAGTGATATATGGAAAATTTTGCTACATTAGTAGATTGAACAGACATTTGATTTATCTGGTTCATGAAAATAGTCTCATCCTGAATTGTGCAGCACCAATTTGAAAATACTGTCACTCATTCATGACATGGTTAAGAGAGCCATTTCTAGGGTTAGACTGCTGGGGTTTAAATTCTAACTGTATTACTTAACAGTTACTTAAAAATAGATAAATTTTTTGACATTTTATTGTGCCTGTTTTCCTATCTATAAATTGGGAATAATTAGATACATAAAATAATTCATATAAAACAACCTAGTAAATTGTAACTTTTATTGCTTTAACATGTAGCCATCTATTCATTTATTTATTCAACTTATATTTATTGCATACCCATAGGTTAGGTGGGTGGAAATCAGAGACAAAGACTGCTCCAATCATCAGTGAATTCATTGTCCAATAGGAGAAAAGCAAAGAAATGAACACATTTAGTATCATAAATGGTGAGATGGGAGATTATGAGCCACTCTAAAGGTGGGAAGTATAGGTGATGAACAGTTATCTGGAGGAGGTAATACCCTGATTGAATTTAAAATACAAGTGAAGTTTACTAGGCTAGTAAGTAGTAGTGTATCAGATACAAGAAACAGGGTTCGTAAGTGATAATATATCTAAATAATTCTCATCCATTTAAACCTTTGAATCTGGATTTTTATTTGTCAGCCTCATTTTCTAATATTCTTATTTTTAATTTGGATCCTCTCAAATGGATCAGGAACCATTCTTGAGATGAAATGGTGCCTCAGGGGTAAACACAATTGGATGGCACATAGTAGGTGAAATCAATAATTATTGAACTGAATGGAAGGAAATTAAGTCTCAAAGGTGAAGTCATGTAGAATTTAAGGTGCAGAATATGTAATACTAGGAAAGTTTAGCAAAGCATAGAATAAATTACAAATATATAGTAATTTGCAAAAGAGACAAAAATAGAAATCAAAATAAAAAGAATTTTAAAAATCTTTTTGAAGCAAGGCAATTAAAATATGTTTTTGGGAACATATTTATATGTGTATGTATATGTATATAAAAATAGTTAAGATAGTTTTATTACTGATTTCTCTGAGTTTACTGAAGGGAAAGATTTGTGCTGGTATTGTTCAGACAACTGAATGCAAATGTCTTGTGCTCTGGGTGAATGATTTGGGGAAAACAGTGTGCCATGTATGTACCATTGTTGTCCCCTGATTGACTTGTTTTGGAATTTTGTTTAGTTTTTCTTTGTCTTTTTTTTCCTTTTTATCCTTGAATTAAAATGGATTTGGAAAAAATTTAAAAAACTATGATTTTGAGGTTTTAGAAAAGTTTAAATACAAGGACTAAAAACTATTTACTTATTTTTTGTCCATTTATATTTTTAAATTGTTATTAGTACATGTTTATAGTACACAATGATCACATTCATTGTGGGGAGTTGGTACGCATACATAATACATTTTAAATCTTTTAATGTTCTGTTCCCCTTCATTCCCTTCCTTTCATTCCATTTTGAGGGGGGTCTCCTTCCTATTTGAAAATATCTATCTCCCTGTTTCCTATTATCTATCCTTTATTTTGCTTTGCAATTTATTTATACTTTGGGTTTTCTCATATAAGAGAAACCATACAACATTTAAGCTGCTGTGTCTGATGTATTTCACTTAATATATGGTCTCAGAGGCATCCATTTTCTTACAAATGCCTCAAATTTATCCTTCTTCATGACAGGTTAGTACTTCACTGTACATAAATAGCACATTTTCTTTATTCATTCATCTGTTGATAGACATAGAGCCCTCTTCCAAGTTTCACCCATTATGAATTGTGCTGTTATAAACATGGGTATGCATGTGAGATTTTTAACTCTTTCAGGAAGATATGTAGAAGGGGAATAGGTTGATTAAGTGAAATTTCTAGTTTTAGTTTTTTGAGGGATCTTCACACTGATTTTCGTAGTGGTTGTACTAGTTTACTTTCCCATCAACAATGGAGACAGCCCCCACCGTCTCTCCAGAATTTGTTATTATTTAATTTCTTGATGATAGCCATTCATTTTGGAATAAGATGGAATCTCAGTGTTGTAGCTTGTATTTCTCTAATGGCCAGAGATGTTGAGCACTCATGTATTTATTGGACATTTGTAATTCTTCTTCTGAAAAGTGTCTATTCATTTCAGTTGCCCATTTTAAAATTGGGTCTTTTATTTTAATTTAGTAGTATGTTTGAGTTATTCATAGAGTCTAGATATTATTCCTCTGTCAGATGAGTATCTGGTAAAATTTTCCCATTCTTCAGGTCATTTCTTTATTCTGTTGAATGTTTCTTTTGGTGTGCAAAAGCTTCTTAATTCATATAAAATCCATTTTTGATTCTTGATGTTATTTCTTGTGCAATTGGAATTCTGTTCAGAAAGTTTTTGTCTGTGTCTGTGTCTTCAAGAGTTTTACCTTCCATCAGATAGTTTCTTTTTAAGTATTTAGATCTTTGATCCATGTCTATTTTATTTTAGTTTATGGTAAGAGGTTTGGGTCTAGATTCAATCTTCTTTGTATGAATAGCCAGTTTTTCTAGCACCATTTGTTGAAGAAGCTATGTTTTTGCCAGTGTATCTTAAAAAACACATTTTGAAGGTAACTAAAATTCTTTATATATTTCATTTTCTCTAATGTATGTTTTAAAAAACCATTTGAAAGTAACTAGAAGACATTATATATTTCAGTAGTATAAATAATTGAGAAATGTATAGCTTCATATACTTGAGATAAAATATGAAAATATAGTTTAAAAACATGTAAGATAGTGTCTAATGAACAATAAAGGAAAATTCTACTTAAGTTTAACAACTGAGAAAGGTAATAAACCTTCTGCTCATCTATAAAAGTGGTTTATATAAAGAGAAAAATAGTTTAAAAACTTTGTCACTGATAAATGCTTTTTTGTGTTTGTCCATTTTCTGAACAGCTCAGGGTTTAAACAGATCTCAGTTGAGAAAATGGGAATATTTGGTTATATTGGCTATGACAGCAAACATCTTCAAAAGAAAGTTTGGGACTTTTTCTTGCTTCAGGGCATTTTTATGTTTTTATCTTTGCAGTGCCATCTACAACTACTATATAATTGTGTAAGTTACTGAAATTATTCTTTGATCATTGTATTATTTTGTGGCCTTATAGATTATTCAGTTGTGTATCAAATTATACAAAGTAACAAAAGTAAGAATAAGACAGGGAATTAGAGCTCTTCACATCCTTGAGGGACTGACTTTTTATAACTTTCAGAGAATTTCTGCATATACAACCCTTTTCTCCAGAGTTCTACATATTTATAAAGAAACTCTAACTTAGAGTTCCTTACTTGTAAGACAAGCTTTTCTTGTATCCAAAGGAGGTATACAATTAAAAATAATGCCATTTTGGAGAAATTACAGAAGACAACCATATTAGTCTCTGAGAATGTACTGTTTCTTCCCGAGTGTTCTTACTCCACAGAATTCATTGTCTTTCTATAGCACTTTGAGGTTGCATTTAATAATTTATACATATGCTTTGGTCCATCCTTTCAGTAACTTCATTTCCAAAGACAGGGATTTCTAAATATCTCAATGTGATCATTTTTTATAGCTGAGTAGTACTCCATTGTATAAAAATACCACAACTTTTTTATCCATTCCTTAATTGATGGGCACTTGATTGTTTCCAAGATCTGGCTATTACAAATTGTGCTGCTATAAACATGGGTGCACATATATCACTGTGGCATGATGTTTTCAGTTCTTTTGGGAATATGCCTAGAAGTGGAATAGCTGGGTCAAATGGGACTTCCAAACCCAGCTTTTTGAGGAATCTCCAGACTGACCTCCACAGTGGCTGCACCAGTCTACACTTCCACCAACAGTGCAGAAGAGTTCCTTTTTCCCCCACAGCCTCTCCAGCGTTTGTTGTTGGTAGTTTTTTTTTTATCCTGGCCATTCTTTCTGGGGTGAGATGGACACAACTTGAGACCATACTCATAAGCAAAATAAACCAAACTCACATGTGTAAATACCGTGTAGTTTCCCTAGTATGAGAGTTACTAAGAGTATATAAGATTTTATGGTAATCATGATCCCCCATTTCATTGCTTTGAAGCCTTTTAATGTTTTCATTCATCAGTTGGAATGGTTTTATTCTGTTTTGTTTGACTTTATTATGAGTGATGGTATGAACAGCTGTTTGGAAGAAAACAAAACATTATGACAGCCATTGCTGATTTAATATCGTCTTGCTTAGAAGTCCTACCATGCTTCTATTCTTCTGTTACCATCAGTTTTGTCATGTTGTGTCTTATTGGGATTTTAATATATGTGATAGTATAAACAAATATTTTTATTGAAAATGAGATATGATAGTAGCCATTGATCATTCTCTATTATTCGGTTCAGAATGCCCTGTAATTCTTTCGTTCTTTTGAATGGTTTTATATTATTTTGTTATTTTGATATTATTGTATTTGAAACTATGCTCCACTATAACAGAGAAAGATATATTATGATAGCTACTGTTAATGTCCGATTGTCTTATTGTAAAGTGCTGTGTTGCTTATGTTGTTCTGTTCTGATCTGCTTTGTTCTGCCCTCTTTTGTTTTATTCTCTTTAAAATAAAAAAATGTAATAAAAAAACAAAGACAGGGATTTCAAAGAAAGGAAGGTACAATGTTTAATTTTTTGCCTTATCATCTAGTAGATAACCTGGCATATAAGTGGCCGGCAATAAACATGTGTTAAATTAAGTATTAAAAGACTGAGTGAATGTATAACACAATGTTAAATCAAGTTTCAACAGAGGTGATATCAAAGTAGGTGTGAGCTATAGAGCTCTGAAAGAAGTTTCACAGTGGATTACAGAAGGACTAGTTCTGGGACTCTTCTGTCCACTTACTCATTTTGGAAGTATAAGAGAGTAGAGTGAAAGAGTGGCCCTAGCCATGCTACCACCAACACCAAGGAAAGAAGGTGTTGGGTCCAGAGGTTCCACAAAAGTTAACAGAATAACCCATGGGCAAGAGAGGCCCACTGAGTCCAGAGCTATCCTAGGATCACAATAAAAAAACAAGCAAGCAAGCAAACAAAATGACAAATAAACAGACTTTTCCATCCTGTTTCTTTTCCTGTCCTCTGCAGGACGCTGCAGAGAGAGAAAGAGAAACTAACTACATCTGCCCTTTCCCTAAATCAGACACTATGCCGGCACCAGTTCGACAGCCAGGACATTGTTGGACATGTTTGTAAACATTGCAGTGACAATCGCTACCTTGGACTGAACTGATTAGATTTCTGTGATGCATTTAAGTGACAGTAATATTATTTTTAGATGTAATAATGAAAAGAAAATCATAAGTAATCTCCGATCTATTTTTATCTAGTGATCAGAGAAATGATCCCCTCATTAAGAGGGAAAAGTTAGGAAGACTGTTTTCATTACATCTCCACTTACTCTTGTTCAGTGTAATACAGTTGTAGTCATTTCTCTTAGTAAGTGTTCTGCTATCTCTCTCCCAATTTGGGAAAAATCTCAGTGAAGAGAACATGTGAGCCCAACCCTGTTTCTGTGGAGGAAATATACACATTAGTTGTCTTGCTTCCGGCATACATGAAGCCCAGGGAGACATCTGGGTGATGAAGTACAGCAGGAGGAAACTGCTTTCCCTGAAGAGAGATTCCTGCTCGCCCCACCTTACTTCTTCTTCTATAGTTTTCTGGGTCCTGGCAGACTCTGCAGGAAATTCCCAGTGTCAGGTTTGGAGCACATTTTCAACACTTTCAAAATTAAGAGGTCAGTAGCATGGAGGGTTATATTTTTTACTTTTGAAACTTCAGTTTAATTCACAGACAATCTGCCTGCTCCAAAATTAAAATAGCAAAATATCTGTGGAAAAAACACATTTGTATTGAGCTATTTATAATGTTTATCACTATTGTCCTGGAAATGCAGACTGGCTCAGGTTTGATCAGCTTCTTGCAGTAGTGTGCATTATTTTGATGATTTCATCTTATGCCAATGTCTAGCCTTGTCTTTTAGACCTACAAATCTGGTTTAGGGTACTGAAATCAGTTCCATTTTACAGGAGGAGATTCTGAGAAACAAGGTTCTGGGGGCTGAGGAGGCTGAAGGGATGAATTCATTCATGAGGTCTCCAAAGAGAGCCCCCAGAGGCTGCCATGGGCAGTAGCAAGCAGCAGCAGGCAGAGAGCAGAGAAGAGCCCCCTGCATCCTTATTGGTTAATTTTTCTGTAGGATGCGATCACATATTTACACTCCTATCTAGTGCTGTAACCAGTGCATGTGTGTTTACCTGTGCTAAGCCATGGTTATATAACTGTATTTCTCTCTGTGCTAGACAGTGGGGCCATGTCCATAAAGCTGCCTAGAAGTGTCCTTACATGCCCCAAACTTTGGGCACTTTGGAGCAGTACACCATACAGATTCAAAATACTGATATGCAAATCAAATTACAACTTGCAATTCAATTATTGAGAGAAAATAAATCTCATGTGAGATAAGATACTTTTACCAGCACAATGATCTTTTCTCCCTGTGATCCAGCAACCTGGACAGCAAAACGATAGGCAGAAGTTGCTTAGCAAGAAAGACTCAGTGGGAAGGAATATTGATGGTGGGTCCAGTGGTCTCAACAACTCCTACAAAGGATACTTGTTAGGAGGCTTTCCCTTGAGTATTTGTTAGGGGCGCAGTTGTTTTGTACAGTTTTTTGTATGATAATGGACCACAAAGACATATGCTTAGGGATGATGGTACATGCCTCTAATTCCTGCATTCTGGTAGGCTGAGGCAGGAGGATTGTAAGTTCCAGTCCAACCTGGGCAACTTAGCAACTCAGTGAGATCTTGCCTCAAAACAAAAAATAAAAAGGGTGAGGGATGTAGTTCAGTGTCAAGACATTGGGTTTAATCCCAGTATTGGGAAGAAAAAAACCAAACTGTCTTAGTTACTTTTTACTCATCGTTGAGACAAAATACCTGATGCCCAAAGTTGGGAAAGGAAAGGTTTATTTCTTACAGTTTTTGGAGGTTTCAGTCCATACTCAATTGGCTCCAAGGCAGGGTGGCATGGTGGGGCTGCAGTTCATGGCGGCTGCAAACAGCAAGGCAGAAACCGGCAAGAAAAAGAGAGAGACACACCTTCTTCCTGCCATTACATCACATCCTGGCTCCAGCGCGAGGAGGGTGTAGCACTGACACCACCAATCCAAGCGCTAGACGATGAACCAATCACAAATGCACAATGCAAATACATGAGGCCTGGGGGCCACTGACATAAACCATGACACAAACCAAACCAAATCAGACCAAAATTATGCTAAAAAGATAACACAGGAAAGGAGTTTATTTCAAACTGTGAAATATTTTTTGTTCATATAAGGACACATTAAAGTAACACAGATGATGTCTACTCGTAAATATTTTCATCTTTATAATGTAGCAGAACATTCAGGAATATTCTCTGTGTGGTTTGTTTTATCTTGATGTATGTTAGGTTCATTTGTTTCTATTTGTATAATTATTTAAAGAAGGAGGATGAGTCCAAAAGTTTTAGCAACAGAGAATTTTATGAATATTTCTGTCTCTCTTTATGTTTCATAAAAAAACTCTTTAATAGTGTCCTTC
The DNA here is from genome assembly GCA_004027295.1 of Dolichotis patagonum. NCBI lineage: Eukaryota > Metazoa > Chordata > Mammalia > Rodentia > Caviidae > Dolichotis > Dolichotis patagonum. Next base: position 11,197 of record PVJX010038767.1, read on the forward strand.
AATTCACATGAATTACATGCTAATTTTAGTTCTATGCTTATCCCTGTCATTTTTTCACTTACCAGTTTTTTTTTTTTCAAGGCTCACACTAGGTAAAATCATGAAAGGAATGAAGTGAAAGAAAATAATGGAATACAATGTAGTATTCAAACATCCTAAAAAATGCCAATGCTTTTATTGTCAGCTGTTATAAATTTCCTTAATTATCTCATCGCTAAGGGTAGAAATAGAATATATAAATGAAAACAAACCGAACCTCCCAACTGGCAGCCAAGTTCTTGGCCTGTTAAGTTTTCCATTTCCCCCGAGCTTTTATTAGCACCAATTACATTCATATACACTTCTGTCTTCAAATAGCACAGTTTTAAGACTGCAGCTTTAAAATTGAAAAGAATAAATAAAAGTTAAGAAAGAGACCCCTTCTGGTGGCCTTTTTGTTGAGTTGTGCTTGTGCCTTTTTCAGGAGCCTGTCCCCTTCAGTTAGAAGCACTGGGGTTTTTCTGAGCCCCATGAAGATTCAGTGGTCAGCTCCTCTCTGCCTCCCGGAATTCTGCTGTGATGACCCTGGGCTGGGACAAGCAGTAGCAACTACTGATCTCCCCAGAGCCTGAACTTCCTCATCCGCTGTTAATCAGTTTTCTCTGCAGCAAAAGAACAGATCTGGGCCAGAGCAAAGAAGGAAGTGGAGATACTAAGGATGTAAGGTCGACAACACGAAGAAAGATAAAGAAAGAGAGAGCTTTGGAGTAGTTCATTTCATCCCCACTCTAGTCTTTGAAAATCCTTGAAGCAATGATTCTTTCAACTGTTTTAATGTATGAAAGCTAACAACTATCTTACATGAACCAAATATATAAATGCTAGACATAGATACTGATTTTACTCTTCAAAACCAGAAAAAAATTTCCCAACATAGATAACTTAGTGCACTTAAGGACAAATATGAGGCATTGCATTATATGGCAGTTTGAATAAGAGATAAGCAATTCAAAACAGCTACTATTATGTGTAACATTCATAAGACCAAAGAGTTTTTTTTATCTTATATAAATACTTTCTCTAGCTTCTGCTGCCATTATCAGTATTTGTAGTACAGTTTCCCTTCCATATTCATTGGGAATTGGTTACAAGAATCCTCCAAAATACTGAAATCCACAGATGCTCAATTTCATATAGAACAGTTTATTATTTTCATGCAACACTTGCACATACTCATATATTTTACATCATCTGGATGTTACTTATAATATCAAATATAAGGTAAATATGTAAATCATTGTTATCCTGCATTGTTGGGGGAAAATAGCAAGAAAAAGTTTGTATAAGTTCAGTACAGGTGCATTTAAAATTTATTCTTCTATTGGTAGTTGATTGAATCCAAGGATGCAGAAACCATAGATGAAGAGGGATGAATATGTTCCCCGAATACTTTGTGCCACTTAATCATTCTGTACCCCTCCACACACTCCATAACACACAACAAAAATGTCTTTTTTCTTCTATTTCTACTCTTACTATATTTCAGGACATCATTCGGTGTTTCTGAATCCATCTCTGTATGGGTCACCACGCTCCCTCTGGGGCACTCTGTTCCAACTCAGAACCCTGGAGATGCTTAGTAATTTTGGGGAACAGAACAGAGGTTATGAGGGTGTGAAATCCCCAGCCATGGTGGCATGGTCACCTGGCTTCAGGAGTGGGGCAGGATGGCTCAGGTGGACTGGTGGCATGGGAGAGAAGGCATACAGGTAGGAAAGACTGAAATTCAGGTTAGAAAAAAAAATATGAACAGTGGCCAAGAGATACGAGTTTCCCTGTTCAGATGACGTCATGGGTTGAACAGTGTCCCATCCTGCCTCCATCTCCAAGAGTTCTAACTGGAGTTAGGCTGGAGTTCTAACTCCCGTTATTTACAAATGTGACCTTATTTAGAAACAGGCCTCTCAGACAAATGAGCACATTAAAATGCTATTGTTGGGGTAGGTGCTACTCTAATATGACTTGTGTCTTTATTAAGGAGAAGTTTAAATGCAAGCAGGCAAGCATAGAGGGACTAGGATACAAAAAGACACAGGGAGAATGTCACAGGAAGACCTGGTGGAGACTGTGGCTTTACCTAAGCCAAGGAACACCTGGGGCCACAGAAGCTGGAAGAGGCTGGGCAGTCTTTCCTGAGTACCTTCAGTGAGACATTCACTTTGAGACTTCCGACCCTCAGAACTCTGAGATGATAAATGTTGCTTTGATTTTTCTACTGTATAGTTCTGAGGAATTAGAAAAGGTATGTAATGGTGGGTCAGAGCCTGCTCAGGAAGCTGTAGCAGGTTAACAGGGAGAGGGGAACAAGCAGTTTGCATAGACTTTATGTAGAATAACCTAGAGACTTTTAGGACTGATGGATGGCTGGTTTTCAAAGAGATCTGAATTGAGTAAAAGAACTCAAATTTTTGGGCTATAGAATAATGATTAATTATCCTATAAAATGGCCAAAAATATTAGTGGAGAAAAGGTAAAGAGCTCAGTCTTTTGCAGATGGAATTTGAGATGCTTTTGAGTACAGGACTTAGAGGCCACTGACAATCTGACTTTAGGAGACTGGATATCGTACATTCCTGCTATTAATTGGAGGTACTTTCAGCTTATCACAGTGGCTGTGAGGAGAGCTACTAAACTGCTACTCTACAGGGAAAATAAGGATTTTTGTCTAAAAGAAATTGTAAAATAACAAGGAAAAATTTATTATATTGAAGAGTGAAAAGTTATTTTTTTCTTCTTTTTTCTATTTTTCTTTTGGTAGTTGGGTGGGGAACTGGGAATTGAACTTAGGACCTCAGACTTGCCAGGCAAGCACTGTACCACTAAGCCATATCACAGGACAGAGTGACTTTTTATAGTCAATAAGTATTTTCTTTTAAGCTCTAGTACAATGATCATAGTGCTAGTACATTGTGATTCTTTGGTTAAAACATGTGAATTACTCCTAAATGTGGATTACTTTTAGGTGTACATTGTAGATTATATAAGCACATTTAAACATTCTTTCCTAATTATATGTCATATATGTGATGAACAAAAGTGAGGAATTAAAAGTAATTATTTTTGTGAAACCAGAACTAAAGCAAATAGTAAGGTTAAATGTAAGGGTTTTGAGATTAAAATGTTTTTGAACTCTCAAATTGTGAAGATCCATATTGTAACAGTATAAGTATTCCTAGACAAATTTCCAAGGACATTGGGTTTGTGCAGTTTTTGAAATCACAAGAGAACATCTATTAATACTGCATACTTTGCTTAAATTGGTATCTATAAAAATCTTAAATTCATGTCATGTACCTCTGTTATTCAGTTAAAAGCTAAACAAGTCATCAAGACAGTTTAGCAAGTTGGATTTGCCTGGGATATAGTATAGGTTGATAGAATTCATTAGAAAGTCACTGAAAGAATGATAATATTTTACTTTGCCATATAATATAAACAAGTAAATAATATGGTAAAATAATAGAATAAAATTTACACCAATTTATTTTGTGGTTTTCCCTGAAAGGATTTGATGTTTTTTTTTTTCTTTTTTTTTATGGTACCAGAGATTGAACTCATGATCTTGCACTTGCCAGGCAGGCACTTATGCCTGCTGAGCTAATTCCCTGACCCCTATTTTTTGGTTTTCTTCCTTGTCATTTTGTCCTTGTTGGCTTGAGGTATCTTTCTACAAAAGGGATAGCTGAGGAGATAGGCAGCCCTTTCTAGAAATACCTACCTTTGCAAGCCAGGAAATTCTCTGGAGCTACTGGTTTAAATATTTTGTCCCTTTAGATGATCAGCGGCAAAGGCTAGAGAACATAGTTTCACTTGCATTATTTATCTGCCTGCAACAGCAAATCCATGAATTCCTCACTCAGTGGGAGTGACATAGAGCTAGTAAAACAAAAGCAACCTATTTCCTCCTTCAGGGAAATGTGGGTTGGTAAAAGGGGAGACACAAAGTTAGCCATTGTCACTCTGAGTTTCTGTTCTCCAGTCTTTGGCCTCCAGTGAGAGGTGCATTAGAGCACGGAGGATAATGTGGAGAGTGGAGAGCTCCCTTCTGTCCCTACTTCTCCCATCACACTACAGTGTCCATTTAACATTCTAGAAAGTGAGTGCCTTTGGGTAGAGCCAAACTTACTGGGCCGTGACATGGGGAACAAAAGGGAACCCCTGTGGTTGAATTTTCCTCATCTTCCTGGGTTCTCTTGGAACATGCATGGGACTCAGGAGGAGATGGATATCGAGCTTTCTAGAGAGGGTCTCCTCACCAGGGGCGAGGTGGATGATCACAAATTAGAGTGAATGACTCTGATGCAGGGGGAATCCTGGCTGACTGTAGAAATGTTGTTAGCGTCTGTGGGAGCTGAAGTCCTAGAATACCTCAGAAATCTTTAGCCTACTGTCAGCATCAGTGTGGGGAGGTGAGACTGTCAGGCAGAAAATGACTCCTGATGTCATCAAGGGGTAGAGAGAAAATCACAAGGAATCATGAGGAATAGACTTGACCTAGTCTGCTCCAAATATATTCATTTTACAGATAAAGAAACCAGGCAGAGAAACCAAATAGCTGTTGAATGACAAAGATTCTGATGGATGTTTTCTTAAATACTTGTTAAGATCTTTGTGTAGAAGCAACTGTTTAAGCTCATTCAGATGTTTAAAAATGTAGATTCAGGGTTCAGGTCTTTAAGAGGTATCAGGGCTAGAAAAGTAGATAAGGATACAAACAAATGCTTTGTAAAGAGTCATCAAAGCAAACCCCACTGAAGAGCTATTTTAAGAAAAAGCATTTGGGGAAAGCCAAAGAACTTGTGATCTGAGCAAATGATCTTTCCACAGTGCATACTCACAGTTTGTTTTAAAATAATAATCCCCATAGATGGTGATGATTTTCTCTTCCT